>JAQZBX010003909.1:16869-62948 GCA_029593785.1 Cabassous unicinctus
AAAAAAAAAAAAAAAAGGGACAGACAGACACTACTAAGCTCTGGTCTAGATGCCAGGCTGACTCCTGCCCACGTCATCAGCTTTGCAGGATAAAGGCTGGAGTGTCTTATCCTGAACCTGGAAGCTGCTTCCCCATGGTGATATCAAGACCCACAGCTGCAAGGTCCATGGCAAGCAATTTCTTACTTATGATGAAATTTATTGATTATTTAAAAAACTAAGATGTTTTCTGTATTATCCCTTGAATATTGTCTCTGACATTTACCTGCATTAGGATGTACTTTCCTGCACAGGAGAGATAGCATTTGCATTGTAACCACTGTACTGGGTAGATGATGCATGTGAGCATCATTCATTGGGGAGTAAAATCTGCTGACCCAACATAGCAGATAGGATATGAGAAGGAGGGAGAAAAAGCCACCAGATGGACAAAGGCTGAAATGGTATGTAAGGTTCTATCTCTTACATCAATTCTGATTGGCAAAGGTTGCCTGGGGAGAGGGATTCCTGGTTGTGACTGGGCTTAATGAGCAAGAATGCCACCATCTATTAGTGATGTCTGCCATGGGTGAGGGTGGTGACAGCCCACACATGTTTGACATCAGTGAACCATGGAATGGAATTCTGCCCGAAATGCTCTCTTGACAGGGGTTCTGAGGCACTGTCTGGGCCTAGTAAGCAGGAAGGCAGCCATCTGTTGGTGATGTGTCCTGACAGAGAGGGGGGCGGTGACCCTCATATATTTGACATATACATTACCAACTCCATTTCCACTTGTCCCAGTCTCTTTCCTTAAACCTTTCACCCTGGAAGAGGAAAGCGGCAGTGAGACTCACAAGCATCCATTTCTGTTCCCACCAGCCCAGGAGGAAGAATCTCCATGCACTTTTGCCTCTTCTGCCCCATGGCAAGTACAAAAAGCAGTGGTTACCTCCCAGGCCACTGGGCAAATCCTAGGTACCCCTCCACCTGCCCTTCCCTTAGCTCCCTCACTTTTGTGGGAGTGTCGTATTACTTTGTAACTAAACTTGGGAACAAGCATATCTCTTGTTGACTTTCAAAGGATTCCTTTTATCAGTATAATCCTGGGGAAATTTCAGTAGTGACATTGGTGACAATTGTACACCAAGCATGGAAAAGAAATTTTGATTTTGATTTAGATCACACACAAATTATATGTTCATATTTTAGCTCCAGACTTTCTTTGCTAAATTCCCAGAGAGAGAAGTAAAAAAAGGGAGTGATAGATTGCTTCAAATGCTCAAGAACCCCCAAATCCCTTACTAGATGAGAAGCAAATTAAGGCTCCTTGACAGGTTAAAATCAAGTATTTGGGGTTTCTCCACTGGAGCAAATCAATTTCCAGTTTAATAACTTTCTTAGAATTCCCCCTGCTACTCTATATTGTGATCCTTTCAACTGCTGAGCTTATTCCTGGTATGTGTCATGAGTTTTAAATCTGACAGTGGCTTTTAATTAAATTCTTGTTTATCATTCAGTTAATGGGCTAAAACTAATGACCACAGGATAAACAGGCTTTCAGTGATTTTCTCGCCTATCATATGATATTTGAGAAAAATAATAAAGTGATTTACTCAAGGGTTTGTTCGTATAAATGCCATTTCCCCCATTTGTTCCCCTATATGGTTTCTAGAATGATTTGGGACAGCCAGTCACTCTGCCTAGGTACATCAAGAAATTACTATAAATCTGTCCAGACGAGCTTAGAGACATCCAACATCTCCCTTTAGCCAGGAGCTGCTGCTAGGTCTGGGCATTCTGCCATGTGCAATGTGATCCTTGAAATTTGAGATGACAAATTTTCAGGGTCACCTTTCTCTCTTTTTCAGTGATGGAAAAAGAAATTCAAGTGTTTACTCCAGGAACGTTGATCACATTCCTGCTAAATGCATACCAGCTGGCCTGATTTACCTGTCCTCATTTCCTGTGCATGTCTGCCTTCTCCCCACTGCCTCCCTCATTTTCTAAATAGTGAATAGGATTTTGAATGTTGGGAGCCCTGAGTTCTCATTTCGGCGGTGAGACTATGTGGCCTTGGGAAAGTACTTAATCGCTTTGTACCCCACTTTTCCCCATCAATAAAACAGAGGTAATCATTCTATTCTCCAAACTATCAAAATGAGGTTTTATGAGAATCAGTTTTGGAAGTGAAGATATAAATTGATAACAAAAGAAGAAACCACACACCTCTGAGTATATACTTGGATATACTCATCTGAGCTCTGGGCAGGAAGGTACCATATGAATACACAATGGATTGTTGGGATGCTCATGGTCATTTCCATATGGTCCACAGAAAACTTAATGACTCTAGGAACTGCAGTGATAACACACTAGAAATCACACTTATAGGTTGACCATGATGGCCATCAAAATGTTTCTAATTCTTTTTACTTAACTCAGAAGCAATTTCACACTTCCTTACAGAAGAAAGTTTAGGGACAAGTTTGATTCATCCTATAAATAGAACCACTCACCTGCATTAGAAAGGGGGATCCAGGCTGGAGGTGAAAAGCCCCTGGATTGAGCAGTCCAAAGTAGGTGGCCCCAGAGATGCCATGGATACAATTCAGGAGTTCTTTGACTTTAGATGGGATAAATTATATATTTATTTTTACTAACCTCTAACTGGAATTACATATTTTCTTCAATTATAAATGAGGGCAAGAAACCACAGTAGTATGAGTAGCAACTGTGTCTTTGTTACTGTCAGAAATGGAAGATATTTTCATAAGACATTACTATTATACTTCCAAATATCATTTATACTGATCACTACTTTGAAATTGAAAAAGTTATTAGACCAGCTGATAGATTTGATTGAGTTAATAAAGAAGCACAGGCATAACACTATGTGGTAGTTTGAGAGTGCATGTATCCCAGAAAAGATCATGTCATTAGAGCTAATTCATTCCTGTGGGTGTAAACCTATTGTAGGTAGAAATTTTTTATTAAATCACTTCAGTTAAGGCCTTTGATTGGATTATTTCAATAAGGCATGACCCAGGGTGGGTCTTAATCCTCTTACTGCAGTCCTTTATAAATGGGATGGATATGGAGAGAGCACAGCACAGGAGTACACAGAGAAAAACTCCCAGAAGCTGAGAGAGAAAGCTCCAGAAGCCAGAAGCTGAAATCATGAGAACCCAGGGGAGAGAAAGCCACAGGAGCAGAGAGAAAGCCAGAGGTAACCAGAAGCTGAAAGCAACAAGACCTGGAAGAGAAGAGAGAGACAACAGATACTGCCATTGTGCCCTGCCATGTGACAGGAGTCCAGGATCACCAGCAGCTGGTCTTCAGGGAGAAAAGCGTTGCCTGATTTGGACATTTTCACAGCCTCAGAACTGTAAACTTATAAGTTAATAAATCCCCATGGTAAAAGCCAATTCATTTCTGATATACTGCCTTGGCAGCCTTTAGCAAACTAAAACACAACTATACCACTCATTTGATTGAAAATGTTTTTATAACTATTCCAATATAATTGGTTTCCTTTGAAACCTATGTTCTGTGCATTTAAAAGTGTCATCTGAGTTCATGGCACAGAAAAGGTTAAGTCCACTTGCTCCAGATGGTGTCTCATACCCCCTTGGGCCTGAGACAGTGGCTTTGACTAGGGAGCCAGAGCACAGGCCTCCCAGTTAGAAGGCTTGGGTCTGAGCCCTGGCTTCAGCTTTGCCTGGCTGTGGCATCGCTTGGCTTCTCTGAGCTCCCATTTTCTCCTGTTGAAAGGAGATGGTGATAATTTTCCACAGGATTGATGGGAAGGTCAAATGAAATAATAAATGTCAGGATGCTCTGTAAATTGTGAAGTGCTATGCCAGAGCTAGGTATTAATATTCAGTGTTCCAAGCACTGCTTTCATTTAGCGTTTGTAGCATCAAGCCAGTGATGAAGAAGAAATGAAAGAGAACAATCAGGGGCCCAGATGTTTTGTGGGCAAGAAATCGGAGAAGAAAAGGACATTTGTGCTTGAATTATGGAACATTGATGCATATGGTTCAAAATGTAATGAAATAAGACAAATCTGGGTAAAAATTCTGCTTTGCCACATACTAGCTGAGTGTCTCTAACAAATTATTTAAACTCTCTGAGCCTCCATTTGTTCATCTGGAAAATGGGATTAATAGCTAGCTCATAGGGTTATTGGTAAAGATTAAATAATACTTATCCATTTGACAGCATGCTGGGTTCAAGACCTGTGTTTGAATACTTTTCCAGACCTGTTTCTTAATAATCCAAGATGGAGTGAATGAGAGAGGAACCGACAGGTTTGCAAGAATTGTCTTTTGATGACTGTTAAGGTCAACCTGCAAGCTTGATTTCTAATGTGCTCTCACTACAGTACCTGAGAGTCTTCGAGTTTCCTCATGATTTGCAAGTCCAGAAGCTTTAGTTTCTTAACAAGGTGTTTCAGATGAGTTTTGCTAAGAATATCTACAGCACCCACCAATGAACCTGGCCATCCTTCTGGTGATCTGTAGTGGGTGCAGAACTCCCATGGAGATCTGATAAGCTCATAACCCTCAATCAACATTGCACCAGCCTGTCTACCAGAGTCCAGAGTCTCAGATGTGCACCATCCAATATGGTGGCCACATGCAGCAACATGTGGATGTTCAATTTTAAATAATTATAATTAAGCAAAATTTAAAATTCCATTCCTTAGTCCCACTGGTCACATTTCAACTGTTCAATAGCCACAAGAATTATAGAATATTTCCATCTTTGCAGAAAATTCTATTGGACAGCACAGAGACTCTCTGGCTTCGAAGGGTTAAACCTTCCTAACAACACAGCCTAGACAATGTAGGGTGGTGTATGTGAAACATGGCAACCAACAGCCTGGTAAATCCACCCCCTATTTCTTCCCTCTCAATCCCAGTCTGAATCTTAGATGACTCTAGCTAGCTATGGGATGGAAGGTATTCACTAAAGACCTGCCTGCATGCAGTATTGATCAGTCTCTGGGTCCTGCCACAGAGTTCTTCTGGACCTCAGGAGATCCCCATAGGATGGTCTGTGAAATAAAAAAGGAGCATTCCCTCTGTTGACTCCTATTCTTCCTTCTCCACTCTCCCCACCCCATTTCTTCTTAATTTCTCTGATTATTATTCTGATGTGGAGCTGTGGCCTTATCCTCCTATATCTCACCTACTTCCCAATTTATCTAATTAGAATTTACATTGAGAAAGGATTGTAGGAGAGTGGTGATTCCAGTGTGAGTCTTCTGTTTGTGAGAATCACAGTAGAGGAGAGCCTGGCACCTACTTCCTTTGATACGGTAAATATTTGCAAAATTTCATTAAACCAATGTCCCAAAACCAGCATCCCTGACGTGATGTGAAGCAATTGCTCTATCTCAGTTTCTCCTTTACAACAGGGTGATGCCACTTCTCACTAGTCACTATCTTCCAAATATATTGTGAACATCATTAAGAAGCAGTTTATAAAATCACTCTTAAGCAACTAGAAGCTTAAAATCTATATCAAGTTTCTTTCCACCCGCCTTCCTTTTCTCAACATATTCTTGGAGGAAATAACATTCTTTGTCACTATCTTGCCTGTTTTCCAAAACCGATGAAGTAATTTCCAGTTATTTTATTTTCCACTAGACCTTTCCTTTCTTTGTGGGTGGTACTCACCCCCACCCTTGCCCAGGGGGATAGTCAGTCCTCTATCCTACCTGTCTTCATTTTAGTCTTCTTGTGACTAGGAAATTGAACATTAATGGCATAACCAAAGAGGAATCTATTATTGACAAAGAAGAATGGTAATTTTATAATTACTAACCATAGAATTGCCCTCTGTTGAGAAAATTCTATATGCTTATGCCCTTCTTTTGGAGCACACAGCTGGACTACATTTTCCAGGCTCTCGTACAGTTAGGTGTGACCTAGTCACTCAGTTCTAGGAATGTAAGCAGATGGGCTGTGACCCACTTCCAGCTTGGCCCATATAAACCCTCTGCAGTATCCTCTGCTCTCTCTTACCCTGTCTGCTGGTTGGATTGCAGAGGGTTTAACAAGTAGAGACACTAAAAAGGGGGCATTTGTATTTGTGAATCTTAGCCTGGAAAGCTTCTTACAAAACACCGGATAAGACTTTATGTGAGCAAGAAATGAACTTCCATTGGGTTAAGTCATGATCACTCGAGGCTTATCTAATACAGCAGTTAACATTACCTTAACTAATACATTTTCATATTTATGAGACAATAGGGGACAGATTTTCCTAGGTTATAGATTCCCTTCCTGCTTTAGTTTCCTAAGTGCTTAAAGCAAATGCCATGAAATAGTTTGGCTTGAACAATGGGAATTTATTATCTTACAGTTTTGAGACTGAGAAAATGTCCAAATCAAGTCATCATCAAAGTGATGCTTTCTTCCTGAAGACCAGCTGCCTGTGATGCTTGGCTCCTCTGTCACATGGCCAAGCACATGGCAGTATCTGCTGGTCTTTCCCTTCTCTTCCGGGTTTTGTTGCTTTCAGGCTCTTTCTTCCATGGATTTCTCTTTCTCTCTCTGTATTCATTCCATTTATAAAGGACTCCAATAAAAGGATTGAGCCCCATCCTGACTGAGGTGAGTCACACCTTAATTGAAGTAGCCTCATCAAAAGATCCTACTTACAGTGGGTTTATACCCATAGGAATGGATCAGATTTAAGAACATGATTTTCTGGGGAAAATACAGTTCCAAACTACCACACCCCCCTTCCAACTGACCCATATCTTGAATCCACAAAGGCATCTTGTGTTTTCAAAAACAAAATGTACTTTTTCATAATTTTTATTAAAAACTCCTTTATATGATGTTCACTTTCTTTCACCAGAAATAAAATCCATACTAACCTAGGCAGCTCTTATTGATCTTTCTAGTCTGGTGGGCTCTTCATTGAATGTACTCTCTGCAGCCTGCTCTACCACATGGGAACTCTTGGACTTGCTATGTTGCAGTCTGGCCTTGAGCCACCATTTTTCCTTTTTGCCAGCACCAGGGGTGGGAGCCACTGCCAACCTCGCGTGTCTGTTACTTATTTAGACTAGAACTTCAAATCTTAGCTGGGAGAGGTTTACAAGACCCACCATGGTTGAGTGCTCCCATTTCCATCAGGGAATACTGACTAAGAGGATGCCAGGCAGGTTATCATCCTTGGCCAAGCACAGACGCCACACCCCTGATTTCCATCTCCCTATTGGTAGATTCATTGTTAGGATGTGGGAGTTTACAGAGACATCTGTCCTCAGTGAACCATAATAATTCCTACTGAAAACTGATCAGTGATGTCTTGGCCACCTTAGAAGTACTTTTAAAGAGTGAAAGCCTGGGAACCTCAGGTAACTTTCAGGCAGGTCTTCAAAGACCATCTGCCGCAAGATTCTCAGCAGCAGATGTTTCACTTCAGATGAGTTTTTCCCTCCCCCACAGGACTCTCTTCAACCATCTCCCTCCACTCAAGACAGTGTCAGCTCAGGCAAGACAAACTAATTTTAATCCTATGGCAAGGTAAAAACATAATTAAGAAGGTAAATCTGTTTCCCAAAAAGCATACCATTCTCTGTTGACTGGGTGTTTTTTAGAGTGTCTGTAAAGACAAAAGACATGCATTCCTCCATCCAGATACAGCTGCTCATTTGTTTGTGGAGTTTGCAATTAAATACAATAGCTTGTTTTTAAAAACCCAGCTTTTACTGCCCAGTGTGATCTATTTCCGAGGGCAAGAGAGAGAAGAAGGATCTTAATTCAAAGCACCGAGCAGAGGAAAATAAAACCCTGTACATGCACTGAATTCTCTTTGTATAGGGAAGTTGGTGAGAAAGAACCAGGATTTAAATTGCTCCCTAGGTGGGGGTGGAGGGGGTGCAAAATGGCTGCTCTTTGCTTGATGTCATCTCAGTACCTTCACATTCCCCTGAAGACGCCAACAGATCAAGACTGAGCTCTTCCTGTTGCCTCAATAGTTAAAGCCACAAGCAGGCCCCTGCCCTTTCCTGATGGCTGTGGTTTAACACCTGGGCTGCCGCCCAGCACCCTGTTTTAGAAACACTCCAGGCCCATTGTTTCAGCAGGTGAAGGGCAGGGCTTGTCCCCAGAGCACCCTGCCTTGCCTCTCCACCTCACTCTTCCCAGGCCAGGAAGCTCTTTAGTATGCCCTACTTAGCTTGCAATTCAAAGAAGCTCGCTCTGTTCCCAAGAAGCCATTCAGTCATAATAGCTATGGTTAGAATGATAGCCCAGAGGCTGTGGGTTAGGAAAACACATTTATTAGAGAAGGCCCAGGACCGCAATAATTAAGTAACACAAATGAACGCAAGTTAGTGAAATCTCAGCTGGATTGTCTGTGCTCAACCACCCCCTCCCACCTCCCTGTGCAGCAGCCACAGACCGTGGCCTGCCGGAAAATTGTGGGGACTCAGTCCTCTGTAAAGGAAGAGTTCTGGAGCCCACCCCAACTTTACCAGAAAGTTAGTCCCAAAGTGGGTGCAAACCTGGATTTGCTATGTTCTGTACCTAGACTTAGCCAGCAGATTTTTGTGTCACTTTGGGCAGGTCTTTCTCTGTGTCAGAGTCAGGGTTTGCCAGATGGAGGATCCTTATCCCTAGTATATTTTGAAGAACACATAGTGATGTTTTCAAAGGCAGTTTAACAAGAATAAAAAGCACCAAAAAGGATTGGAATGATGAATTTACAGTTTTCTCATCTATTCATTCATTTAACACAAAGTCATTGAATGTTACTATATATCAGGCACTGGGACTCGAGTAGTAAATAATAATGACAATAACAGCAAGAACAACAACTGACTGACAGTTATTTTGCACTTACTATTTGCCAGGCACTGTTCTAAATGCTTCATGCACATTAATGCAATTCTTGCAACAATGCAGTGGCAAAGGAGCAGGAAGGAATAAACAGGAAACGAGGTACAGGCCCTGCCCTGAAAGAGTATGAAATTTAGTAGATGAGGCAGGACCTCTGCTGGGGAAGAAGGGGCTAAGGGCTCCCAGGGAGGCCAGGGAAGCCTGTGGCGGGAGCGCTGGCAGAGCTGATCCCTAGCCACGGCTGAGGCAGGAGGAGAACGATGGTCTGGCACAGGGCAAGGATGCTTTGAAGGGACTGAAAGGAAAATAGTTCCATCTTTTGGAGTTTGGAGTAATGGTAAGAGATGTTGTGGGATAGGGAAGAGGCTGGGAAGACTCCCTAAGTGATGTCCCATCAGAGACCTGAAGGGTCTCTGAAGGGTGGGGCAAGGCTAAGAGCCCAGAGGGCAGAAGAGAGGCTGGGCCACAAGCTGCTCAGGGCCAGGGTGCCAGTGGGGTGGAACGGGGGGCAAGACCATCAAATAGCTCGAGAGCCGTGTTCAGGAAAAGGGGTGTTATTCTGAAGGCACGATCAGCCTCTCCGTTTAATGCAGTGTGGAATGTAATTGAAAGAAGGCAAGGAGGCGGCAGAGAGACCCCCGGGTGTCTGGGTCAGAGATGGTGGCAAGTGATGAAGCCACAGCAGTGGCGATAGAGGCAAGAAGATGGATGTAAGAGAGAACTAGGAAGTAGGGTGGGAGAGGGCAGAACCCAGAGTGATTTTGGGGAGCCCCACATATCTGCAGAGCAGGGCTGAGGAACACAGCCCCCGGTTCTGTTCCTGCCACAGCTCAGGTTTGCTCTTCACTGCCATCCCCTCTGGCCCCCACATCCCAGGGGGACATTTCTCCATCAAAGGGGAGTGACTGCTGTGCCCTGCTCTGCCCTTCCTTGTCACCCCTCTTCTGTATACAGCATTGCTCATTTAGTCCTTAGTATCCGGCACACACTACTGGTTTAGGCATCCACAGAGCTCTACATCTATAGCGTGAGCCACGCTGGGATGCAGATTACATGGCAGGAACCGGGCAACCACCCAGAGAGCTTCCTCAGGAGCCAGGTTAGCCTGGCTGGGTATTTGAGCATTATGCACTTGCTTCTAGATCTTCTCTGATGTCAAGCCCTGTCAGTCTGCAAGCTTTTCTTTCATTTATCACAGATCCTCAATTTAGGGGCCACAGAATCTTTCAGGATCCATGGGTGGGCTTCATAAGGGGGTTCCAGGGTCACCCTGAAATTACATGTAGAGTTTTATGTTATCATTTTTATGTCAACCCCACGTGCGGTTTTTCTGGGTTGAGGAATCACAGTATGGGGTTCTCTGAGGGGTGACCCCTTGGTCTGGGCTCTGATTCTAAGGTAAGAATGTCCCTGGCTCATTTTCTCTCCCATTATCCCTGTCACCTTCCAGTGATAAAGCCCTTGATTAGAGTTTACATCATCTTTTCACAATATTGCCAAGAATTCAAAATTAGCATTTGCCTGCTAAAACTTGTGCTGAAAAGTCTCCACTATTCTGCATTAAATATTTCAAAATGCCCACCCACCCCCACCTTTATATTTTATTGTAGAAAAAATGGTTATCTGTAGCTGAGGGTTCTTCCTGAAGGTACTCATCACTTTTGAACGGGGCCAAGTTTGCCATCTACTTACCTGATTTTAGGCATCCTGACTGGCCATCACCTTGTTAATTCCAGCAGCTAATGTTCATTGGATTCTTATTATATATCAGGCACTGTGCTTAGCACTTTACTTGTATTGTCTCATTTAAGACTGTTAGTCTTGTGAATTAGGCACTGATAGTATCCCAATCGTAGAAGAGGAAACTGAGGTGTAGAGAGTGAATACTTTGTCCAGGTAAGAAGTAGTAGAGCCAGAAGTCATACTCAGGCAGTAGAATCCCACAGCCCTCATCTCAACCTCCACTGAGCCCTATCTTCACTTCATCTGTTCCCTGTCCCCACCCAAAGAGGTCACTACCCTAACTTGCCTCCTAGCTTGGAGTCAATGGTCTTTATTATCTGGAATCTGATCCTAACCCTAGTGGACAAGAGCTGTTCCACAGAGAAGCTAGTGGCCTTTTACGAGAGAAATAGCCAGAATCATCTCATTAGAAAGATGAGGGAATGTTCTGCTACCCCTCAAATGTTTCCCTAATATGGAATTCCAGTGTTTGAAATTCCAATCTTAGAGATTCATTCCTTTGGATTTGTTTTCTCCCTTTACCTTTGCACATCTTTAAAAAAAAAAAAAAGGAAAAACTTGGAGAGGGGTAGAGAGGGTGGGTGTGAATCAGAAAGGCCCACAGATTATAGCCATATCCCTGAAGGATCTGAACTTAGAGAATGTTAGGGCAAAGAGTACATGAAAGTACACTCATCTGAAGTGCTGCCAAGGCCGAGCCTGGCAAACTTAAAACAATTACCACATTAGAAGGAGTTTTGTGGACTAGGCCTCATCACTGGATCTCCAATACCGGACTCCCTAGCATCACGGGGCCTAGGAACAAAGACTGATGAGGCCAACATCACAGGGAGCTGTTCTGCTGGTGCTTCCACAGCTGGAAGACACTAGAAGGAGGACAGCCCAGCACTGTCAAGGCTCTGTAAGGGCCCCCATGTATTCTTCCATTTGGGAGGTTGGGGAGCAAGTGACCTGTCACCTCTAGGAAGTCAGCCAGTGGCCTGCATTACCTAACATTAGAGGGACCAACCCTGGCTGCTGGGAAAGGTGGTCTATGGCTATCACTAGGGGGCTGGAATGCAAGTGGTCAGTTCATGGCCTGAGAACAGCTCCCCAAGATAACTCCCTTTGGCCACAGTGTCAGACATCAACCCCTTCGTTCTTCTCTGGAGACCATTGGACTTTTAGCTGGAAGAGGCTCCGTGGTTGAGATTTAGAGCAGAGTTCTCCAAAATGTGATATATTATGTGATCCTTTGAGATGAAGGAAGAACATATTATAACAGTTATTTCCATTTATTTTACCTGATTCTTTGTTAATTTCAGTTTCTTATGTATGTTTTAAAATGTACGTAATAAATGAACATGATAGCACCATGCATATAATGTATAAATACATAACATGTTGGGGATGTGTGCTTAAAATTCTTATGAGTCTCCAAAAAAGTTTGGAGACACTGAACCAAGATGGTGGCTATCTGCGTATCTCTAAATCCTAAAGACAAGTAAAAATAATTTCTCCCCTCATAATTACAAGTGCCCTAAAGAGTTCATCATCTGTTCTCTATTCTTTCCCCTAGCTTACTAAAAATGTCTAGGGAGCTACTCTTGCCTAAATCAGGGAGATTTATGCTGTCATTACTATAATTGTTATCTGGGAGTGCTTGTGAGTAATGGCTCATAGAAATGTATTCTGTTGAATGGACTAGAAGCAACAGAAAAATCAATCTATTAAAAACCATGCTTTTCTTAAACTTCCCGATTTGGTCACTCCCTTTTTCCCTTTCCATTCTTGAAGAAGAGGCCCAGCATTTTAGGATCCTGAGGTTGCCAAAATTTCTGAGCACTGATATTAGGGAGAGATGATTGGCAGATCTCTGGAACTTTCCCTGCCAGTCCTGCACAATCACATTCAGCCCCAAATTCTGGAGTTTGGAGAGCCTGGCCAAGCCGAGGGAGGTGGGTCTCGTCCCCCCCATCTCCAACCCCATGGGTTCTGCTCATGATCCCTTGGAAACCTGCCAGTGAAGTAGTTCAATGTCTGTACCCCTAAATCTAAAAATAAAGGAAGTGTGGCTCTGAGAGCTTGGAACTCACAGGAAAGGCCTGCTGGGCTCCTTGCTGCCTCAGGCCTGACTGCATCTGTGCTTTGTGGTTAGGTAGGGCCTATCACCTCCATTTAAGGGAAAGAAGATAATGCATCTCCTGGGATCCCAACATGGCCCGCTTGGCCTGGCTCTGCTATGCTCAGACTCCCCACTCAATGGTCTTGCAATTCGGCAGGACCCAGAAAGCTCTTGGGAGTGACTTCCTTGGCAGACACTGCTGAAGTGAAAGAGTATTTCCAGTATATGTGGTGGTCCTTCCTTGAATTATGCCAGCAGAATGTTCGGTGTGGTGAAAGTCAATGTTATGGTGGTTACATTATAAACTTCTCTTTGGCTGAGCTGTTTCATTGCTTCAATTGCCTACAGGGCCCAGGAGAGTCACAAATCTATGTGAAGGGGGCATGACCCTGGATTTAGCTGGCAGATACATGGCTTTCCTAACCACTGGCTGGGAGTTCCAGCAGTTGCACATGACTCATGCCATCAGCACTTGGGAGTCTCTATGACCCACCCACGTTCTAAATAAGTGCCCCTTTGACAGGAGAAAAAACAGAATGGCCCCAAGGGCAAAGCTGTTCCAGACCGGTCAGGCCATCTCCATTTCAACATCTCTATGGAGATCTAATGAGACATAATGCCATTTGAGGACAATGTCACACTCAGGGCCATGTAAAAAGCCCTGTAGCCTTGTTCAGACCACACATGGTTAGATTTGGTTCTCGGCTTTCTGGAATTAATGAAATGTGACTGTAGCAGTTTGATATTGTTTATGAATTCCAAAAATAGATATTGGATTGTGTTTGTAAACTCCTCTGGGCTTGTTAGATTATATTGGATTCAGAGGTTTCACTTTTACTTGATTAAATAATGTTGAAGGCTTTGACTGGGCCATGTCAGTAGGACATTGAGTCCTCGCCCACCAAGGGGGTGGGGACTCACAGAGGAACAGCAACGCAGAGAAGGGAGGTTAGAGTTTTGATCCTGGAGCCTGGGAAGTAAGCACACTGAGGAGCAGAAACATAAGGAAAGAGAGAAGGCTCTTTATACACGGCAGAGGCCCCAGGAAGAGAGATGAGCCATTTGCCTGAGAGTTTACAGCTGACCTTGTGGAGAGAGGACAGCAACTGAGCCTGGAGAGGAATGAACCCCAGGAGAGAAACGAGACTTATCCCAGCCTACAGCTGATATTGGAAGAAGCTGGGAACACGGAGCCTTAAGAAGAAGAGGAAGCCTGAACTCTTGGCAGACATCGGCAGCCATCTTGCTCCAACACGTGGCAACAGACTTTGATGAGGGAAGTAACTTACACTTTATGGCCTGGTAACTGTAAGCTTCTACCCCTAATAAATACACTTTATAAGAGCCAACAGATTTCTGGTATTTTGCATCAGCACCCCTTTGGCTGACTAATATAGTGACAGTGTAGTGGGAAAAAAAGGAGGTGCTCTGCAGGCAGACAGATGTGTGAGGGACACCTATTCTTCTTTTTCTTGGTTATGAAATCTTGGGCAGGTCATAAAATCTCTCTGGCTCTCAGTTTGCTCATCTCTAAAATGAGCATAATAAGACCTACTCCATAGGTGTTATTGTAGAAAGGGTTAAATGAAATAATGTCTGCAAGCACACAGGGCTCACTCATGTTTGTGTCCCACTTCTCTTCTCAGCAAGGCAGACGGCTGACACATGGGGTCATTACATTGTCTCTGTTTGTGGTCATTGGTAATAATTGTGCTTCCCTTTGTGTACAGGCTAACTTTAACTGGACTTGCTTTGGCTTCTTTCTCTTGAAAGTATTGATTCATTTTTTAATTCACTCTTTCAGCAAATATGTATTTTTCTGCTATGTAGGTGCTGGGGGTCCAAGGTAGGGCAAGTTGGACACCGTGCTCTCCCTTGCGGAGTTTTTGACTATGGCTAGGGCAGGCAGACGCCCTGACCTGGCTTAGCAGGTGGCCAGAGGAGGCCTCCCTTAGGTAGTGACGCTTGTGTGAGACCTGAGGGAAATGTGCTGATATGGCCACATTCTCTCCTCTGTTGACTTCCTGCCCCATGAGGGACAGTTGTAAATTGGCTGAAAGGGAATACTAGAGGCTTATCAGACCGAGAGCAAATCCACAGCCTTGGCTTTGTTATTTCTGTTCTCTAATCAATTGAGATATTTAGCCACATCCTTCCTCCTTCCTCTCAAGTTTGAAGTGGAATTAGAAAGTGGAACTCAACCAAGCACAGAGTTTGGCAACTGATGATGCACAAAATTGGCATTGATATTTTTGTATAAAATATGTGTACAAAGATTTGACGACAAGGACATTGTTTCTCAAATTGTTTTTCTCAGCGCAAAACTTGAATTGTGTAAATAAACCCGGTAAGTGCATTCCAAGGAATAATGGGCAGTCATTTGGAATGACATTGTAGAAAATACATATTAACATGGAATGATGTTCACAGTATATGTTAAATGAAAAAGCTAGAAAATAGTATATATAATATGGTTTTTATATTCTTTCTTAGAAAAAAATCTGAAAATAATATACATAGAAGTTTTCTGGTGATTATTCTGGGTTCTAAAATTAAGGAGGATTTTTATTGCTCTTTTGTTTATTTTTTAGTTTTCCTCTAGTTACTATATATTCTTTGTGTAAAAATGAAAAAGTCAGCATAAAAGTAGTGCTTTCACATGGAATGATGATCAATACCATTAATCATTAAGAAAATGCAAATCAAAACCATAATGAGAAACCACATCTTCTTTTTGACATAGCCATCCTAGTGGGTGTGAAGTAGTTTCTCATTATGGTTTTGAGTGAGGATGTGGAGGAGCCAGAAGCCTCATACATTGCTGGTACAGTCACTTTGGAAAACAATTTGGCAATTCCTCATAAAGCTAACCACGGAGTTACCAGATAACCCAGCAATTCTACTCCTAGCTATATATCCAAGGGAAAATAAAAATATAGATCCACATAAAAATTTGTACAGTACTGTTCATAACAGCATATTATTATTATTCATAATAACAAAAAAGTAGAAACAATCCAAATATTCATCAGCTGATGAATGGATAAACAAAATGTTATATGTCCGTACAATGGAATATTATTTGGCCATTAAAAAGATACATGCTACCACATGGATAAACCTTGAAAACTTCTCACTTATGCCAAATGAAAGAAGGGAGACACAAAGGCCATGTAGATATGATTCCACTTACATGAAAATGTCCAGAATAGTCAAGTCTATAGAGACACAAAGTAGATTAGTGGTTGCCAGGGCCTGGGGGCAGGGGCCATGGGGAGTGACTACTAATGGGTATGGGGGCTCTTTTTGGAGAGATGAAAATATTTTGGAATTAGAGTTGATGGTTATAGAATTTGTGAATATAGTAAAGCCCACTGAATTGTACACTTACAATAAAAATAAACAAAACAGAACAAAAAAAGCTAGTGGGCAAGCGGTTGTGGCTTAAGTGATTGGGCTGCCATCTACCCTATAGGAGGTCCAGGGTTCGATTCCCAGGGCCTCCTGGTGAAAGGCAAGCTGGCCTGCATGGATAGGTGGCGCAGCAAGATGACATAACAAAAAGGGACACAGAAAAGAGACAATAAGAGATGCAGTAGACCAGGGAACTGAGATGGTTGAAGAGATTGAGTGCCTCTCTCTTCTCCGGAAGTTCCCAGAATCAGTTCCTGGTGCAGCCTAAAGGGAAGACAAGCAGACAAAGAACAAACAGAGAGCAGACAGTGAGTGCAAAATCAACGGGGGCGGGTGGTGGGGGAGAATAAATAAATAAACCTTTGGAGAAAAAAAACTAGTGATTTACCCTTTGCCATGGACCCTTTCACACAAATAAATATGAATATGAATACATACACATATACATGTACATGTTTATATGTATATATGTGTGTGTGTATCACAATTTTGCTCATCAGCCATGGAGATCTCAGATAATAGGAAATGGGTTTGGGGTTTGCTCTGCATTACTGTATCTAATTTGACAAAAATTAAGGCAATCCCTCTTTCATCCTCTTCCTTCTCAAAGTTTGGCCAGCTGCATAAGACTTAAAATGGTGTCAATTCTAGGTATTAGAAACGATCCCATGATATAGGTGCTAGTGGCCCCAAACATGCAGCATGCAACCACACAGGTGAACTTCATTTCCCCTTCCTTTAGCACAACTAATGTAAATAAAAAACAGAGTTGAGTTGGTTGCACACAAAATTTGTAAAAGTGCCCCAAGGTCTTGAATTAGTAAGTGCAGAAATCGTACATCCCAGTGGCCAGGCAAGGGAGGAAAATAAAGTCTGGCAGATAAGATAAGCCCAAGCCTGGGATAAGAGAAAGCTATCTCAGGCAGGGTTTGTTGTCTGACTTTCGCTGATGACACTTGAAAGTTTGTGCATCTTACCTCATTTTGTTTTTAATGTCTTTGGAGGCTTGTCCGGGCCTGATCAGATCCACTGAATCGGAACCAAACCAAACAGACAAAATACAACATCAAAACTGGACAAGCTTGTATTGTCCTTGACAGAGCTCTTTTCTCAGAATTATCAAATGAATAAGAATGGGATGGAACCAGAAACAATAACCAAGGCCTTAGGTCAGCTTCTGCCTTTGGAATATCCTGCCTCCAACTCCTTATCTCTAGAATAGGGATGAGAATGATAACTATTTCACAGAAATGCTGTGAATATTGACACGATAATGCATGTAAAAAAAATTTGACATGAAGGAAGGAAAGACAAAGTCCCAAGCATTCATAGGACCTTGTTAGGAAATAGAGATTCTATTTTGTTTCTGCTTCTTAAAAACAAAGAAACAAACAAAACAAAACAAAAAAAAAAAAAGAGAAAGAAAGAAAGAAAAAAAGGAAGAAGAATGCATACTCTCTTTCAAAGGATTGTTCTAGTCACATGACTTTCCTTCTAAATAACTTTTCTACTTCTGGTTGCACTTTGGATCCACTTTCTAATGTGCATTAGTTTCCAATTTCCCTTCAGCCACTCTCCAGAAGTGCAATATTGGTTCTTTGACTTAGGGATATTTCATTTCCTCAATCATGTTAAATCAAACAAACCTCCTACACCAGCAAACAAAAAGGAGCAGCTCTGGGCCTCTGAACTAATTTGCACTGGCAAAACTGATCAGGCCTTCCTCCAGTGTCTTAATTAGGAGTCTTAATCCCTTTGATTTAAAACCAGAGGAAATACAGAACATGGTAGGAAACGCTGAGCATATTTATTCAATACAGACAAATAGGGTTTGGAAAGTTCACTTAATATACAGTGTCAACAGAAATATATGTCCCTTTCTTTCTAATATTTCTTCCAGGATAAAGTATGGCTCACACTCAGACTGGAACCATCAGTTTTCATGTTCTCTTTCATTTAAAGAGACAGTTAGTTTCAACCCACTCTATGTTTCTTGAGATTTCTCAGTGGTTTGCTTTAATTTCTCCTGTGACATAAGGAGAGAGTGGCTCAGAGAATATAAGCAACACTGTACACCTAGAATATTTTGAAATGAGATGAATGGGTGGTAGTGGATGGAGGCTAGATCTGAGAAGGTAAAAACAGATTAACAGTGACTATGAGGATTCCTGTTGAACCGCTGGAAGGCCTCTGGGATTTTGTATCAGGTGGGTTTTTCTTGAACCCTATCCAAGGTGATTCGGTATTGAGGAATCAAAAGGACATGCACTGGCGTGATGTTACGAGGGAGAGGACCCAGGGAAGTGGCTTGGAGCTGGTGCTTGGTACCGTTGGCTATCCGTCCAGCTCGCACTTCACAGGGCCCTGGACAGCATCATGTGCATGTGGGCATTTATTCAAACTAGGTTAGGGTGTTGATAACTGAGGTGGGCCCAGATACCTTCAAAAAGATTGGGTTAGAGCAATTCCATGGGCTCAGTGCCCTGCTCGGACTGTCAGGCCTTCTTCTCCTATAGAGAAAAGACGAGATGCTCAGAAACCTCAGCCTCTTAAAGAAGAGCACCTGTCAGTTTTGGATGCTTTTCAGCACTTGGGACAAATAGATGGCTATTCATGACATTGTTCATAGAATGCTCTACAGGAGCCTCAATACTTTCGATCCGACGCTGGCTCTTATAAGACTTAAACAAAGCTATTGATGAGAGCTACCTGGGCTTACGTTCACATTGGGCTAGAGGTTTTGTTTTCTCTTTCAGGTAAAAAGCTAGCCTTTTCAGATCTAATTATTCATGACTTTGAGTATAGTCACATTTAGTGTGCATTAAGTCTTAAAAGAATTAGTTTGGTCACTTTCAAGAAAGAACACGGAATAAGCCTAAATACTATATTTTATAAATACTCTATTATTTATAAAAAATAAATAATAATTTAAAAATTAATGAACTGATTTGGTATTTTTTACATTTAAAAATCACCACCATATCTTCTTTTTGGCTTATTCTTATAGTAAGCCTGTGAAGTTAATAGGCCATATTCCCATTTTATAGAAAAACAAAACAAAATCAATGGAGAAGGAAAGCTAAGTAACCTGTCTAGGAAAAAATAGAGGCAAGGCTGGCACCAACTTTGGTCCTTTAACTCTTTGAATTCTAGAAGGATTTTGAATGAACACAAGTAGATAGGCATCTAAAAGACTGATAGGTGTTCGAAAAAAGTTAATCTTCGGGGCGGATGTGGCTCAAATGGTTGGATGGCCATTTCCCATATGGAGGGACCTGGGTTCAATCCCCAGTAAAATTCCCTGGTTTACCTCCCAGTAAAATAAAGAAAAATATAGAAGGTGCGCAGGCACCCCTTCAGGCCCTGTGAGTGGGTGAGCCGCCAGGCCCCACCAAATCATGGAGCAAGATGATGACATAACAGGAGAGAGGCGCAGGGGAGAGCCAAGATGAGATGTGCTGAAAAACCAGGAACTGAGGTGGTGCAGGTGGCAGAACGCCTCTCTCCCACATTGTAGATTTCCAGGATCAAATCCTGGTGAAGACAGGAGGTGAAAGATAAGAGGAGAGGGCAGGAAACAGACACAGATAATTGTCCAATGAATGGACACAAAAAACAGCAAAAATGGGGGGTGGGGAGGGAAGGGTTAAAATGGATTTTTAAAAGAAGTAAATAAATAAATAAATCTAAAAAACAAAGTTAATCTTCTGAACTGTCTTAAAGACCCACCCCTACAGTCTTGTTTACAACATTAAGATATAACATCCTTAGGAAAAGATCTGTTAGAGAAAAGACAAACTTCAATAATCCAAATCCCATCTAAAGGATCAGTTATTTTGAAATTAGTGATATCTACGCTAATAAGATTTGATTGTTTATTTGCTCCTTGCCACATAACTATTGTACCCAATCAAAAACCTGATATTACCCAATTATCCTCTAAAGTGGGCATTTTGGGGTCTCCCACAGGTACTGCTAGGCTCTGCATCAGATGGGTAAAGGCAGAAAAATAAAGAAAAGACTCATCTAATTGTGGTTAACATCTCCCCTAGAGAAATGGTCAGGGCTGAGTGAATTTAGATGCTGGCAAACCCATTCCCCAGTTTCCCAAAGATCTTATTGATTAGATTGCTGCAGACCCCGATCATGGGAAGAGACAAGCCGCATAAGCATATGAAACAATTACAGATCAGCACACCCAGCCGGCTGTCAGCACAGAAATCTGCAAGCACCACTGAATAATTATGGCCTGAGCTATTGATTGGGACCACGGAAGAGTTTCATCCAAATACTTTTAATTTGCCAAAAAGCGGGAAGTGTGCTGCAGAGAGGTTGCTTCCAATAACAGCATTTTTCCCTCTGTTCATTAAGGGGAGAGCTAAGCAAGGTCGGTGGGGGTTGGTATTAAACCTTGCCAAGTAAAGTCTATGGCCATTTGAAAGGTGGTGAATGAGAGACGAAGGGCTTGTCTTAGGAAATGACTTAAAGCAGATGGTCTGGGAGGGGCTTGGGTTCCATGCGAGACCCTGGTCTTGTCAAGGACCCAGGCGTCTCAGTGCCCAGAAGACTCATGCCATGCTTGTCTGAGCGATGGTCTGCCTAAGTCTGGAATAACATCCAGAGGCTGAGCAGGGCTCATGTCTCCAACTTGGGTTCAGGTGCATCTGTTGCATGACTGTGACCGTGGTATCTCTGTCTCTTCAACCCTCAGGCCCCATCCTTGAGCAACAACAACAGTCTTACCCAGCTGGGACTGGTGAGTGTTTTTAAATTTTTTTTTTTTTTTTTTAACATCATTATTAACTAGAGTCCATAGTTTATTCAGATTTCCTTACTTTTTCCCTAATGCCCTTTTTCTGTTCCAGGGTCCCATCCAGGGTACCACATTACATTTAGTCCTCTTGTCTCCTTAGGCTCCTCTTGGCTGGGACAGTTTCTCAGACTTTCCTTGTTTTTGGTGACCTTGACAGTTTTAAGGAATACTGGTCTGATATAATGCAGAATGCTCCTATTGGAATTTATCTGATGTTTTCCTCATGATTAGACAAGTTTAAAGCACAGGATAAAGTTGATCTAACCAAGGTGTGGAGGCAAAATTAACCGCATAGCACAAATATATTCAGTATCCCCCTTTCCCCAAACATACACACACACACACACACACACACATTCTCTCTCTCTCTCTCTCTCTCTCTCTCTCTCTCTCTCTCTCTCTCTCTCTCTCTCTCTCTCTGCCTAGCATAGGTCTTGAATACAGGCATAATCTAATATTTGGGTGGATGAGTGGAGTGATGGATGGATACGCTTTTTCTCTACTGCCACCAGCCCTACCGTACTAATGTAACACCATGTTAATATCATTTTAGATCTTTCAAAGGACTTTTAACCACTTTTTCTCATAGACACTATACAATTCATATGATACTATGTGTCTTTATTCTTGTTTCAAGTGCCTCACAAATGACCCTACTAGCTTATATTGGCCACAATTATTAGACCCTAGTTCTAGTGAGATCTTAAGATTTACACAAACTCTTTTCAGAGGATACAATGTACTAAGCCCCTAAGAAAACTCATCCTAATTGTACCACCAAGCATAGTTCTTGATCTTTAAAAATAATCAGATATTCTATAAGATGAAGTACCTACTATAAATCATAAAAAAGAATAAATAGTTAAATAGAACCGTAGTTGTTAAACCTAAAGAAGAGAAGGCCATGGATATCCTAATTACAATCTTCTTGGATTATGGAAAAGTGAAAAGAGTCATGTAGACTTGGATTCTAGTCCTGGCTCTGCCACAAACTAGCTGTGTGACCATGGGCAAGTTACTTGACCTCTCTTTGCTTCAATTCCCCATCTGTAAAACGAGTAAAATAATGTGTACCTTGCAGGGCCATGGTAGATTTATAAGGAGGTAAAAATATATGTAATGTGCTTAGCACAGTTCCTGGCACAGACCAGTTATTCATCTTACTTGCTACATGATATTACATATGATAAAAACAGTACCACTTCACGGGGAGTGGATGTAGCTCAGTGGTTGAGTGCCTGCTTCCCATGTGTGAGGTCCTGGGTTTGATCCCCTGTACCTCCTAAAAAAAAAAGTGCCACTTCAAGTTTTTATGATTCTTTACAGCTTAGAAAGTATTTTCTTACAATTTTAGGTGATGAACCATTGTTATCTTAGAACTTGAAAGCCCAAGAAGGAGAAAATGAATTTTAATTCAAGCAATAGTTATTTTGGTTGGAAAAAATAACATTTTTGCCTGAGATAAAACTCAGAACAAATTATCTGGGGGGACTGTGGACCCTGTCCTTCGGGGAGCCTTCAAAAGAGGGTAGGTGGCTCTGGGTACACAGCCTTAACCTCACCATCACCCAGTAGCCATCAAAATCTTGGCTGAAGGGAAAAATATTTGTGGAGTTCTGGGATGTATGGGAAGTGAAGGGCTCGTTGTTTTCCCCTTGGACACTCTAAAACCCACCTTCTACCTTTGGAAACCCTCCTAAATTCTGCCTCCTGAATCCATACCGACGAACCTATAGGTAAACTTTTGTGGTAGAAGTAAATCTTAGTTTACAATCCAGTTGCAAAAAATATCTTGCTGCTGTACTCCTTAAAATATCCATGTGAATCCAACTCTGATCCTCTAATCCAGTGGTTCTTAACCTTCTTTGTTCCACGGACCCCTTTGCCAGTCAGTTGAAAACCATGGACCCCTTCTCAGAATGTAGCGGCAGATAGTTTTATGATGCTCAACATCGGAGGTCAGAGAAAATAAAGATAATAAGTTGATTTTTTTTCAATTCAAGCTCACGGACCCCCTGAATTCTTTCCGTGGACCCCCGGTTAAGAACTCCTGCTCTAATCTTCTGGGTTTGTGAGAAACTCAATCTCTAACATTTGGAGGCTGTCCCCCAGGTTGTGCCAAGGTCCTGGGGTCTTAGCTGATGCCAAAGCATTGGGAAGCTCTTTTGTCCCGCTGAGACCCCCTGGCTGTATTAGGGCTCGATGTGCTAATCACAATCCTAGCACTGACCACCTTATATTGTGGGTGACTGTTTAGGTGTTTGTCTCCCCTTCTCAACAGCAGCTTGAGGACCAGGGGCTGCACCTTTTATCATAGTATCCCCGGAACCTGGTGCATTGACTGGCCTGCAGCTGGGGTGTAATGACTATGTGTTAATGAATAAACAATGATTTTCTGTTATAGCACTTAGCATATTAGATTTTTTTTCCTTTTCTCCTCCAAGACTGTAAACCCACCAAGGAAAAGGACTGCGTTTTTATCTCTGTTTCCTCGATGCCTTGGAGGCCCTAATAAAAGTTACTTGAATAAGTGATTCAGTAGTGCTTTTATTGTGCACTGCCTTGCAGCGGTTTGCGGGTCTGTGCACACTGTGCATTCCCCATGGGCAGGGCTGTGTCTTGGTCCTTGTGACAGAGACTGACAATTGCTCCCCTCCTTTGTTTTCATCTTCATAGAACCCCCAAATTTTAGCTGGGCACTGGGCTGCCCCTAATAAAAAGGGTGTTTTCCAGCCTCTCTTGAAGGGTCCCATGAGTAGGTTCTGGCTGAAGTCAGGTGAGTGGCTGCGATGGGCGCAGCTGACAGGACTGAGCTGCACTTCTGGTTCCTTCTTCCCACTGCCTGGAGTGCAGACGTGGTGGGGGCTCTCCTTGGCACAAGGGGAGGAGAACGCCTAGGAATAGCGCACAGCAGGATACAAGGAGTCTGGGTCTCCAGCATGGTGAGGCCTCCACACTGGCCCCAGATCGTGGTGTGCCAGAGCAATAATGCCGATCTTGTTTAAGCCGCTGTACTGGCGTCTCTGTTAGAGCAGCTGAAGCTCTGTCCCAACTCCACACTCATCCTGGTACCCCTTGCTGCCCAGGGCCCAGGGCCTGGCTGGAGCAGACCACTGCCAGTGCAGGGCCCCTTCCACCCTGTCCTGTTCCATCTTTTCATCCCACACTTGGAGCACCCAGGGGAGGTCACACAAGAGGCAGCTGCCTCTGCAGCGTGAGGCTGAGTCAGCAGCAGTTTTCAAAGTAATGAGATGACACTAGCAATGATGCCTCCCTGGGATGAGAGGGCCTGTCCTCCCAAGACCCATGGGAGGTCCTGGCGTTTCCATCGTTGCTGATCTTGGAGGTCAAGGGGAATGTGGGAATCTCAGAAAGGTGCAGGGAGACCATGGACCTCCAGAACATGCATTTGCTACCCTGGAACCAAGTCTGAACCTTAGTAAAAGGAGAGAGAGTGGTACCTGGGCCTGATTCACCCTGGCAGGTACCACTGAAATGCCCTTTCTACCTCTCCTGAATTTTCCAGGACATGCTGCAAGGACACCTAAAAAATGTTGTTTGCTTAACTCCTAATGACTCTCACTGGTTTTATCGGGTATACAATAGTGGCCCATTGGATTCTAATCTGCACACAGCTTTTGCAGCCCTGACACATTGGGTGGCACGAACTGGGCCCATTCTACATTATTCCTGCTCTGGGTTCCTCTGGGCAGCCATAGACATCTGCCCCCCAGGCCCTTCCCCCACAGACCCCTGCCCCACAGATCCCTGCCCCACGGACACTACTCCTTCACCTCTGTCCAGTGAAGTCCTGCTCCATGGCCCCCTGCCTCTCAAGCCCCTCCCCCATGGCCCCCTGCCCTCTGGACCTCTGCCCATTCCTCAGCTGTGCCACATTGACTAGGCCCAGGAATTCTCCCTGGAGTTCTGGATCCCTTTAGAATAAGTTGCCATCACTCTAAACTATTTTTGTTTTGTACTTTTGGGGGTGTGGGTGGTAAGCCTCCATTTCTCTCTCATGAAGATCAGTAAGGCCTTGGGGGGCCGAATTTCTTATTTTATCCACCATTTATTGAGTGCTGACTATGGGTCAGGCACTTTGCTAAGCAAGTACCATGTGAGTTGATTCAGTGAATTGTCTCAGCAGCCATGTGAGGCTGGTGCTATTATTGTCCCATTTTATAAATGAAGAAGCTAAGGCAGGGAGATTCGGTAACTCCCCGTGGTACCCCAGCTCACTGCTAATAAACCTCAGAGCCAGGATTCACACCAGGGAGTCTGAACCAGACTCTTGCTCTTCCCAGGGGGCTTCCACTTTATTCCTCACATCCTAAAGCCTATGGTCTGGGACGCAAATGCAAGTTATCTTCAATGAAGGGAATAAAGGACATGGCCAGATAAGCAGTTTCAAGTTAGACACACTGGACAAGAATAGAGTCAGATATGGAGCAGGAGGTTGGGTCAGGAGCTCAGGTGACCAGGCATAGGTGGGGAATGGAGTGCAAGGCAGGTGGGCCAGATGGCGTAGGATGTAGGCTGAGAAGAAGGCAGAAGTCTTGGAGCTCTCTGCTACTGGGTGTCAGCCACCTGGTCAAGGAGAGGTCACCTGGTTTGCAGGTACTGATGGGGCCCCAAGATGGGGTGGGCCGAGGTTGGGGTCAGGTGTTAGCATCTCTCCCCTGTAGTGAAACAGACTGTTTCCTTCTTCTCTCCCTGTAACCCTGTGCTCTAGTTCAGGAAGAAGCAGAAGGTCCCTGGGTATGTAATGGGTAGTATCTTCAGCCAAGGACAGAGCAAGCCTGCTGGGTGTGGGTTGAGACTTCCCTGACATAAGCTTTTCCTCTCCAACCTTGTCCTTCTAGAGCTCACTCCCCAGCCGCAGTGCCCTACAGTGTCAATGCTAACTCAAGAAAAGCAGTCCTTGCCAAACCTGCCTTCCTCTGCCACATCCCCACTCTATTTATTTTCAGATTTTATGTGCTTTAAAATAGCCTTGCTGATAGGTGCCAAAACCCAGCAGACCTGAAAAATGCTTACCAGGATAAGAAAAATGAAGGACATTAGCTTCCCCAACATGACCCAGTGCACCTCCTGCCTTCTCTCATTCCCTTCACTCACCTAAAACACAGAGACCCCCAAACACTTTCCACTGGCAGGTGTACCAGATTTGCCCCATGAACACAAATTCCTATTAAATTTTCATAAAAAGCTGTGACAGGCAGGATGTGTCCTAAGGTCTGCACAATGGCCTGGCAAGAAAGAAAACTCCATTTCCATGATCCAGATGCTGAAATGAGCAGGGACTCATGGGTTGGATTCACACTGAAGTGGATTCACACTGCATTTGGTAGGCAAGGAGCAGATGAGACTCAGGGGGCAGGCAGATGATAGCCAAGGACCCATTTTCTGGCACAATACTCATCTCCTTTCCCCCCTTGGTCCCTCAGAAGCTTCAGATGCCTGGGAGGGGCTGTCCAAGGGTGTTTATACCTGGGAGGTCTGATGGCACATGATGCCACAGACTGGTCAGGACTGGCTGCTTCAGTTATCTATTTAATCAACAAGCAGTGTAGAGGCCTCTTACATGCCAGATACTATGCTGTGTCCAAGGGATACAGTAATAAATAAAATAAAACATGGTCTTTGCCTCCAAGGAGGGCCAAGAAAACACAGGGTGCTACAGGTGCACATAGTAGGGGCACCTAATACCTCTGGAGGTGAAAGAAAGATCTTTGGAGGAAATGACCTTGAGGCTGCAATGGGGAGGATGAAGAGGAGCCAGCAGTCAAGTGGCAGAGATGAGGAGTTGGGAAAAGATGTTCCATGCAGAGGGAAGAGAATGTGCAAAGGCCCTGAGGTGAGAAATAGCAGGCTGTGTCCATGAGAGTGCAAATAGGTCATTGTGACTAGAGTGAAGAATGTGTCCATAAATACACTGGAAAGGTAAGGAGAGCCCAGATGTGGTGATTCACAAATGGGATTCTGTCTTATCCTGCAAGACAAAGGTGCATGGAAAGAAAACAGACCCTTGTTGGATGCTAAAGCAAGTGTCTTTATTCTCTTGTTGATTCCTTTTTATATGATTTCTTACATGATTTAGTAAGTTATTTTTATGCCTCAAGCAGTCTTAGGGTTAATCTTTGATCTTTTATGACTTTGTTATGATCATACTATAAGTTGTTTGTCAGAAGATTGAGAATAACATATTTACAAAGAACAGGATGTTCATGTGTGCACACAAGGTTGTTTTTCAGCCAATTTTCCTCAACAAGATGAAGGGGCAAAAGACGTCATGCCAAGTGTCCTCAGGATAAGATGGCGACAGCTGTTTTCAGCCATCAAGGTTCAAGGTTTTCCATGAACTCCATCCAGCCCTCGAGAACCTGCATGATATGCCACATGCTGGTGGGCCTGGTAAGCAGCGCTTAAAGGGTTTGGACTTTATGAGGGCGAGCTTTGTTTTGTTCGCTGCTGTATCCCCAATGGCTAGATCAGTGACTGGGATATAGTAGATGCTCAATAAATATTTGTTGTTGAATACATGGTGGGCATTGAACGATTTTAAACAGGGACAAGATCTGATAAGATCTGCCTTATAGAATCACCACCCTGGCTGCAATGCAAAGAATAGATAGCAAGGCAATGACACTGGCAGTGGGAACCTGGGGAAATGACAGAGGCTGTAACCATAGCTGGTCATGGGGAGGTGGTGGGAGGGAGGAGTCAAGATGAAGGGCACCCGGGTGTGACTTCCTCTGCAAGCATTGGGTAGGAGCAGGCCACAGCCCTGAGCACCACGGGCACCCTGTGTCCATCAGCTCGGCATCTGGGCTCCAGGCTTGGCAGGGCTGAGAGGCTCCCCAAACACTGCTCATGTGGCTTTTGTGTCACTTGGCACCCTCCTTACCCAGAGTCCCCTTGAAGAGAGAAATATTGTGAAATAAGCCAGTAAAAATTAGTTTTTAATTCACTCAAAATAAATGGTATGGAGCATTTGAGAGCTGTGTGAGAGTGGGGAGTGGGGTGGCAGACAAAAGGTTTACAATTTCTCAAAGGTTTATTAGGATGAAATGATCAAGTGATGTCACAGCATTTTGTTCCTTCAGTTTTTAAAACAACTAGTAAGAAAAAATCAAGCGCCTACTCATTCACCAAGCTTCATGCTCGGTGTATTCCACTTAGTTTCCCAACAGCCCCGTGAGGCTCAGGTTTTTGTGAAGTGACTTGGAGCTATCAGGGTTGGCGCCAGAGCATGGAGCCAGCATTTCTCTAAGGGCGAGGCCATCCCCTTACCCAGCATCTCCTCATCACACCCCACGCTATTAAGTGCCATGAGATCACACTGATGGGCCAAGTGCCACTGAGACCACACTGATGGGTCAAGTGCCACGAGACCACACTCATGGGCCAAGTGCCACGAGACCACACTCATGGGCCAAGGCGGGTCATAGTCCTAGGAGGGGAAAGAAGCCCCCCCAACACACACATACAGATAAGAGCCAGTATAAAGGAAGAACATATGGGAGGAATTCAACTCATTTATAGGCTTACTTATTAGAGAGTATCATTTGAAGGAAGAGGCAGTATCATGGTGTTGTAGTATGAATAAGGTTTTAGCATCAGATAGATTAGGATTCAAATTCTGCTTCCATCACTTGCAAGCTAAGAGGCTTTGAGTTGATTCCTAAATTCTTTCATGCTCAGTTCCCTCATCTACAAAATGGAGCTAATACTAGTCCATCCTTGCAAGGGAAGGGATACGAGATTATGCAAAGCACGTAGCATGGTGCCTGACCCACAGAAGGCACTCAGTGTAAGGCTTCCAGTATTACTTGAGCTGGACCATGTAGGACAGGCAGTGGGAGATGGGGTCAGGGGAGGACATTCTAGGAGGAAAGAATAGAATGAGGAAAAACTGTATTTTTTGTAGGAAAGCATGAGGAGTGGTGAGTCATTTGGCTTGATTGAAATGCAGGAAAATGTGTGTGAGAGATGGAGGTTGCCCTGGTAATTTAGAGAATAAGGAGGAACTTGAATACCACGGCTTCTCTCCACCCCCCATCCTTACCCCCTACCCCACCGCTTCCTCAGTTCAGCCTCTGCCATGCCACTGTAGCCTTGCCTGTCACCCCACCTCCAGCCTTGCTGTCGTGCAATCCACTCTGCATGTTACAGTTGGGGTTTGCATACATTACTTGGCGGCCACTGAGGAGCTGTTGAAGGTTCTGAGCAGGGAAGGACCAGGTTGGCCTTAGCTGTGTTGCCCAGACAGTAAGGCTAGAGCCCGGGTCATGGTGCAGCTCAAGCCTCATATTCGTCTTGGGTGTTTTCAGTTGTCTAGCCAGGCCACCGGGTGCTCGCCACTGCCTGCAAAGTACAGCCCAAACTCAGCCACATGTTCTATGAGCTCACCATGATGAGCTCCTGCCGCCACCGCCCCCATCTCCCATCAGCCCCCCTGGCGCTCATACCCCAGTCCTCACACGTTGTATGTACACCAGGCTTCTCTTCCTTTCCTCCAAAGGTACCCCAAATGGCAGATAAAAGAGTCCAAGACCCCAGGATTTGGGTCTGTAACAGAAGGCAGATCACCTCATGCACGATATTTCTTTGAGGGTTCACGCTTCATCTTAAATATTCATGCCAATTTTGCCCTCCATTGCATATCATTCAGGCTTATTTTAGTTTAAACATGCCTTCAATTATTTCTTAGTTATGTAACTTACTTTACTCAAGTATTTAAGCACAATTAGCGTCCCTGGAAGATGCACTATGTTTATTCAGAGGCTTTAAGCATGTCCTGCACCACAGCAGTGAATCCTGGAGCATGTGCTGCCGTGCACTTTAGCCATGTGCTTTTGCTCAAGCTATCTTTCCCACTTGGAATGCCATTCCCTTCTTATGCTGGAGAGCTCCTACTTATTCTTCATGAACCAGCTCAAATGCTACCTGTTAATTTAAAATCAATTTATTAATTCACTAAGTATTAACACCCGCTGTGTGCCAACATGATAACAAATACTAAGATGAGATAACAGAGCTCATGGGGGGCTCTTCTGGGTGGCCTGCCCCCCTGCACTCCTCACAGAAAAATTATCTCAGCCTTCATTGGTATTTCCACAGGACTTTGTAATAATACCTCCACCACAGAGCTTATCCCATCGTGTTAGAACTTATTTTTCACATGTCTGGTTGTAAAACACTGCAAAAGCAGGATCTTACTCACCATTGTGCCTAAGAGCCTCTCAAGTGCCTGCACACAGTAGGGGACCCATTGAACAGGCAGGGCGAGGCCACAGCAGGGTTTTGAATGGTGTGCAGGTGACTTGTGACAGCGGCCAGCTTAGCGTGGGCCACCGATTCTCCCTGCAGCAGAATCGCGGGATGGCTGGCGGAGGCTCTCCTGCCCCTCCTGCTGTCACTCACGCCAGACTGAGGCTGTCCACGTGAGGTAGCAGGACCTTCTCCTCCCTCCAATCCTAATTAAGTATGCCTTTGCTGCCAAATACACACCAGGAGCCAGAAGTTGGGAAGAAGGGGTATCTATAAAATAAATAAAGAGCAATTTATGATTGAGATGCTGTCCACATCCCAGGAGAAGCCGGGGCTCTCCTACCAGTTTTACCAGTCTTCCCCCTGGGATCTTCTCTCAGCCTGCAAACCACTGCTGTCTGGGGGTTCTGCAAGTCACCCACACACCCTCTTGGTGGGGGGATCCAGGCGTCCTGCCTGGAGGATGCAGAGGCATCTGCTGCCACCCTACAGATTCAGCTTGGGGAACCTCCTTCGGTCTGTTTTCCCCTTTCTCCTCACTCACAGGAGTTTCCCGTATCTGGGATCTCACGCGTTGGGAAAGGATGCCCCTGGCCTCCCGCACGGAGGAGCTCTGCTGTCAGCAGCAGGGAAAGGCCTTTAGATCCTGCCAGACCTTCAAGGTCCGGGTGACCTTGACAGGGATTTATTGATTCAGGTTATCCAAACAGGGATTTTCGAAGCTGTGGAGATGAGTGGTTTTTCTGAGCGTGATGCTCCTGCCTCCATTTATAAAGTTGAAGCTCTAGTTTCTGATGGTTCAAAGCCGGGAGGAGGGGGGGAAGGGGGGGCTCCTTTCTTCACCTTCTGTTTGCCTGTCTTTGCAGCAGCAGGAGTCTAAAATATTCTCTTCCTTCAAGCAGGCTACTGAGACATGAAACACAGAAAGAATTGTTTTAGTCAGAGCAGTGAAACTACAGGAATCTTTACCCAGAAAGGAGGAAACAAATCGGTGTTTGCTTACAGAATAAAGACCAAACTTCTCTGGAAAAACAAAATGCAATTTTTAAATTACTAAAGCTTTAGTAATCATGGAGGTAATAAACCCCGTGGAATTTTTGACCAGGTGCCCAATGGTATCCTTGGCATGTGAAACACAAAATCTATCAGGCCCTGTTAACCAGCCTGGGTTCTAGTCCCCTTGGCTATCTCTTGCTCCCCTTATTCCCATCCACTCCTAGCCACTTGCCCCCACCCTCGTCTCCATCCTTTCCTGACAGTGTGTCTGCCTCTATATAATTGCACATATATAGATAAGGTGGAGAAAATGGGAGGAAGCAATGATTTCAAGATAAATATATAATTTCTTTGTTTGTTAACATAGGCTCTTAACCCACCTCCTTGGCTCTGCCTTTGTCCCTCTTCACGTCAGCCGCCACACGCTGCTCTCCAGGAGTCTGGCTAAAATGAAAATGGACCCTGCCCAGTGTTCGACACTCCTCCTGCGGCAGCATCGGCCACGGCCACCACGTGCGGCCTCCAGGGTTTACCCCGCCTGCCACTCCTGTCATCCAGGCCGCCAAGCAGCACGGTGCGGCCCACGATTCTTCCACGGACCCAGATTTCCCGCACCGCGCCAGTTCCAAAGCTGCCCTCCGACCGCGCCTTCCAAAAGAGGCAAGATCTAAATCAAGAAGCTAATAAATAAAGAAGGGAAAAGAGAAGAATCTACCGAGAAAGGATGTGCGATAGGAGGGTTGGCGGGAAAGAGGGATGTACTTCTCCTTCTACTTCCCAACCTTGTTGATGACAGCTGCAGCAGACCCAGGACAGTCGGGAACGCTGGGGAAATGAGCCTGTTTTTCTTTTTTTTTTTTCTTAACTGAAGTAACCAGTATCCAGATAGAGAAACAGAACATTCCTAGCCTCCAGAAGCCTCCTCATTGTCACTACCCTTGCAACAGTAACCATACTGATTTGTTTTTAATTAGAGAAGTTGTGGGTTACAGAAAAATCATGCATCAAATACAGGCTTCCCATATACCACCCTATTATTAACAGCTTGCATTGGTGTGGTACTTTTGTTACAATTGATGGAAGCACATTTTTATAATCGTACTATGAGTTATAGTCTGTGGTTTAACTTAGGGTTTCCTGTTTGTGTTGTGCAGTTCAGTGGTTTTTTTAAAAAAAATTTATTCTAGTGACATATATACAACCGAACATTTCCCCTTTTAACCTTTCAAATATATAATTCAGTGCTATTAAATGTTCACAATGTTGTACTATCATCACTACCATCCATTACAAAACTTTTCCATGGTCCCAAATAGAGACTATGTACATTTTAAACCTTAACTCGTATTGACTTTTAATGCCCTAGATTAGGCTTGCCCCTTTCTGAACTTTATGTAAATGTAATTCTATAGTAATTACTCTTTTGTGGTTGGCTTCTTTTGCTCAACATTATGTTGATGGGTGAGGTTCATCCGTGTAATTGTAGTTTGTTCATTTTCATTGTAGTATATTATTCAATTGGGTGAATATACTATTACTATTGTTTACTGTTGCTGGGCATTTGGGTGATTTCCAGCTGGAACTATTATGAATTGTGCTGTTAGGAACAGTCAAGTTCATGTCTTTTGATGAACACATGTGTGCATTTCTGTTGTGTTTATACCAGGAGTAGCATTGCTGGGTCATAGGATGTGTATATGTTCAGCTTTAGTTCATGTTGTCAAACAGTTTTCCAATATATGAACGTACCAGTTTACTGAGCATAGTGTTCTGGTTGTCCTTTGGCCTCTTGTATTTGAGGCATTTTTAATAGGTGTGTGGTAGTAGCTCATTGTGATTTTAATTAGCATTTCCCTGGTACCTTTCTTGAACACATTTTCATATACTTATTGGCCACTTGTATATTCTGTTTTGTGAAGTGCCTATTCAAGTATTTTGCCTATTTTTCCATGGTTTGCCTGTCTTTTTCTTACTGCTTTGCAGGAGAAGCTGTGCCTTTTTGGGTAATCACATTTGCCACTTCTTCCATCTGATGTCGCATTAGAGCAATTCAATTAGTAAGCCTTAATTGAGTGCTCTTTACATGACTGCATTAGCCGCACAGGCATGCAAAGAGGAGTGAAGCATAACACTCAGGCTACACACCCAAGTCCGAGTCCTTGCCTCAAGGAGTTTGGAATCTAGTCCCTAGGTCCCCGCGCAGGCCAGAATTCTTGGCTGGATCTGCCTTTTCTGCCCACTCAACTCACTCCTATCCTGTCCCATGCCTTGGCCTGGTGGGGCAGGAGGTAGGTTGAATTTCTGACAGTTCAGTGGTTAACTCTTCTGCAGGTTTCCATAAAAGAAGGAGCCTGTGAGAATGTCTGCCTAGGCAGAGAGGATCCAACTATTTGAGGCAGATGCGGTATTGTTGACTTGTTCAAATCCACAGATTCTGCCAGGGAGCTGCACTGCAGGGCAGTCTGGCTGCAGCTCTCCTTCCTTAGAAATGGACAGCAACAGTAAGTAGCAACAAATTGATACTGATGCTGCCTTAATTCACAACTTCCAGTAATAGCCATATGACACCTATTTCAGAATTCTGTTGCCGAGTCTTAGCTGATGGCTTCCATTCATACAGACATTCATTGTTGCTGGACACAGACAGCTAACAGCTACAGGAGTCTGCTGATAACTGGGCAGAAAATTCTTTGTGGAATCACTGAGGACTTGTATTGATATCATTTTGTGATCTGATCTCGTTCCCAAATCTACTGTGCTGGAACCATCAATGAATTGGTGGTCAGGAGACCTGGGTTCTAACTAGCACCTGGCCAGGTCACTGTGTGACCTTAGGCAAGTTGCTTAATATCTCTGAATCTTTCTCCCCCTGCTTGGCTGCCAAATGGGAATCCTAATCCCTGCCCTGCCTACCTTACCAGGTATTCTGGAAAAATAAAATAAGGTGATATGAAAAAGCATTTTGAAAAATGTAAAGTGCTATATAAAGGTAAAGTCCAGCTGCACTTCAGATTTTGTTCCAATACAGCATTCAGAGCCCCGGGTCTTCTTTTAATCATCCATTTCCATTTTACCTACACTGGTTAGTGCTCAGACCCATTAGTGACCCTTGACTTGGAATTCTATTATGTAAAGGGTATCTCTTTGGTCTAGATAAACTCTTGTACTTTTGGTATTTCACCACGTGGCTTTTTCCCCCATGACCTTTTACTTTCGTTGTTTCTTCCCAGGTCTGGCAGACCTCTTGTCACCTGGACTGCATCTGCGTAGGCAGCCTCCAAGCCACATCAAGGGATTTTAATTTCCTCATTGCTTTGTTAGCATTTCTCATTGTTACAGGTCAACACATAAGGTTATTTACTCGGAACTAGGAAATGCCACGAATATGAATTACGGGTTTCCCTCCAGGTAGTCAGAACAGCACACAGTCACCGGACTAAGGTCCCAGGCCAGGAAATGCCAACCTAGATTAGATTTGTTCAAGGAGCCTCTTCCTTTGCTGGTGGCCATTTTGTTAAAGAAAATCCTGGAAGATTCAAAATATACTTCCTAGGTGATAAGGGAGGAGAATGAGATGTTCATTGCCTCATTCAGCAGTCACCCATTTATCCGTTTACTCACTCCTTCAGTGGAGTTTTGGTTCCCTGGGCTGCTCAAGTGAATTCCATGAAATGGGTTGACTTAAACAATGGGAATATGTTAGCTTACAGCAGGGGTTCTTAACAAGGGGTCTGTGAGCTTGAATTGAAATAAAAAAAAAGTCATTCTCGTATGGACGTGTTGATGTGGGTGTGACATATGTATTAAATAATACACAGTATAGTGTGGACTTAGTAAGGGGTCCATGGTTTTCCCCTGAAGGGCAAAGGGGTCCATGGAACAAAAAAGGTTAAGAATCCCTGGCTTATAGTTTTGAGGCTAAAAGAGAGTCCAAATCAAGGCAACATCAAGGTGATGCTTTCTCCCCCCAAAGACTGTGGCATTCCAGGGCTGGCTGCTGGGGAACCTTAGCTCTGCTTCACGTGGCAAAGCACATGGCGGAGTTTCCTGGTCTCTCCCTTCTCTTCTCTTGCTTTCTATGGCTTTCTCTCCCACTGCCTGAATTTCATTCTCTTATAAAGGAATCCAGGAATTGGATTAAGACCCATCATGACTGAGTTGGGTCACACCTTAACTGCAGTGGCCTCATCAAAAGATGCTACTTACAATTGGATCACACCCACAGCAATGGATTAAATTTAAGAACATGTTTTTTTGGGTACGTACAACTTTAAACCACCACAAGTGGTGAATACCAGTTGTGCCAAGTTCTAATGGGGATGACCACATATAGTTGTTTATTCACGTGCTTTCCACTCATCTGCTTCATCTTTCTCTCATCGTGAATATGGCAAGGGGAGAGGGTAAGGGAGGCCATGGTGAGGAGACATCCCACAACTTCTAAAGGTTTTTTAGGTAATCATCAGAAATAGAACTTTTTGAAACATTCCCTTCTTTTGGGTTTCTATAACACTATCCTCTCCTTGTTTTTCTCCTTTCCTCCTTTGCTGTCTCCTCTTCCTCTAAGTACTTCAGGGGTCTGCCTTTTCACCAGGAAGTTCTCAGCTAGTCTCCTGGCTATAAATACCTTTCACAGGCCGCTGACCATGCCTACCTTCCATTTCCAGCCCTGCCCTCTCTTGTGAGCCAAAGACAAGTATATCTAACTGCTCAATCAATATGCCCACTTGGCAGCAGCCAAAGCATCTCCAACTTATGTCAACAACTGAAAGGCTGATATTCTTCCTGAGCCTGTGTCTCCTCCAGTTTTCTTCATCTCAGCAGAGCCAGCAACTCGGGAGACATTCTTGACACTCCCATCCCTCATCCCCCACTCCATCCAGCCTTCCATGTGCTCCTCACAGCTGCACGCGTCTCGCCATCCTCTTTCCAGAATACTGTGGAAGCCTCCTAACTCAGTCCCCCCTCTCTTCCTGTTGTCCCTGCCCCAATCCACTCAGCAGGAAGCAGCAAGTGTGAGCTTTTAAAAATGAGAATTGGATCATATTCCCTCCCTGTTTGAAACCCTGCAGTGGCTTCCTGCTGCACTTTAAATGAATTGCAAGCTGCTCTCAAGACCTGCAAAGCTGGCCCCATCTGCTCCTGCCCCCTCCTTTCTCATGCCTGCCTCTCTCCCACCACTCGCTCTCCTAGGTGCCACCTCAGGCTCTTCACTGGGGCACTTTCCTCTGCTTGGAATTCTCTCCTCTCAGGCTTCATCCTCTAACTCATTGTACTCCCTTATATCTCAGCCCAAACGGTACTTAGACGTGCCTTCCTTTGCTTCCTGACTGTCTCCCCGTTACTCTTTTTATCTTCATAGCCCTTCCAGTGAGTAATTATATATTTACTTATATGTGTATTGGTGTGCTATCTGCCTGCCCTTTATAAATCCCATGAAGACAGGGATTATGTCTATTTTTTTGTGTGTGGCATCTTTGTGTATCCCCCAGTGCCTAGCACACAGCAGGAACTCAACAAGTAAATGTTTGTTTAATAAATAAATGCCTAAATACACAAAATCAGCTATTTAAAACTGTGAAACATTCATATTCCATTTACTCTTTGAGTGCAAAAAAACCTTTGACAAAGAAAAAAAGCAACAACAGACTGCCCCTACATCTGGGAAAGAGCAGCCCTGGCCTGGGGCCTGTGCTTTAGAGGGCCCCACTCTGGCCACCTTCTGTGGCCCGCCCCATGGGGTAAGGGATCCATAGGGCTGACGGGACAGTCCTACCTAGATAGATCCCCCACCCCAGCTAGGGTTGCCAGATTTATCAAATAAAAACATATGATGCAAGCTTAAATTTGAATTTCAGATAAGCAATGAATCATTTTTCAGGATAAGTACATAATATTTGGGACATACTTATATTAAAAGATTATTCACTGTTTATCTGGAATTCAGTTTTAACTGAGTGTCCTAGATCTTATCTGTCAACCCCAGTCCTAACTTCTAGACCAGGGGTTGGTAAACTATGGCCTACAAAATAAATATGTTTTAATAAATAAAGTTTTATTGGAACACAGCCATGTATTGTTTATGGCTGCTTTTGTGATAGAGTGACAGTGTTGAATAGTTGTGATAGAGCCCAAATGGCCTACAGAGTCTAAAATATTTACTGTCTGACCTTTACAGAAAGCTCTGCTAACCCCTGTTCCAGGCCGTGCTATGGGTACCCACACCCCCTCTACCCTTAAGAATTCCCTGCCCACGCAATTCCCAAGCCTACTTCCAGGGCAGGCAGGGCCTTTTTCTCTGGCCTGGCCTCTGAGGTTAGTCCATGCTGGTAGCCTATATATCCCAAGGCTTAGGGGTTCAGGGGTGTGGATGAAGCTTGGAAGCATGCGTTAGGTTGTCCACATACGAGACCCCCACAGTGCAGGGCGGAGCTGAAGGTAGGAGGCTGGATGGCCCTCCAAATGCACCATGATCCCATCTGAGCCATCCCAGAATTCTAAATTTGCACCTGGCCTTCCATTTCCTTAGGAAGGTGTGTTTGTCAAAATAGGAAACACATTTAATTTGTGGATTAGATCGGTTTAACTTTTAAATAATTAGACATGTGGTATGCAGGCCTGCCTTTGACCTGGGTCCCTCAGCTCCGCTGTTTTAAACAGATAATCAAGGCAAAGAAAAGTCATCAATAGTGCCATCCTGTGGCTAGATCTACGATTACAGTTTTCCGAGCACTCCGACCTCCCGCTGATTTGCCTTAGTCACTAGAAGCTCTATAGGTGCTCTGCCTTTGACTATAATAAGTCAAGTTCAAATGAGGCCACTGAAGTATTGTGAGGTTCTAAAGTGAGAATGAGACATTAAAGAGATGCTAAATAATATTCAGCACGGTTTTCTTTGAAATTGAGTAATTTGCGGGTGGCCTGTAATAATTTCTTATATTTCTACAGAACTTTACAGTTTACAAAGCATCTTCACGTACTTCATATCTGAACCTTGTGATCACACTATGGGCCCCATTGAAAACGGAGACTCTTATGGTCAATGACTTGGCCCAGCCTGTCCAGCAAGTCAAGCATTCTTCATCCTGTTAGAACCATTTTGCTATTAACCGGAATGGGGGGTAAGCAGAAAATCAATTTAACTAACCATGAAGGGAACAGAGCGGTTACATTCCAGCAGGCCAGAACCTTGCTGACGTCCTTCCCTTAGTGTTCCCAGGCCCAAGATAAGGGAGCAGAGGTTTCTGAAAGGCTATTGTGATCCTTCAATACCATAGATTTGTGAAGGTTTCTTATTATACACAACAAAGAGCACTTAGCAACAGAGCTGACCTCTGAAATTTCCATCATTCCTCAAACAACTTCGAAAGATCCCCTCTCTGCTTCGCAGGCTGCAGCCCACAGCAGGATGCCCCAAGGCTTTGAGTCAGGCATCCTTGGGGTTCACCTCCACTGGGGTTACCCTTCTGCCACCAGCCCAGCAGAGCCAGGGCGATCTGTGCTGCTGGGAGCTACTTCTGGTTCTGAACTGTCAGAGATTAACGTCTTGTCCAGAGACAGCTGTGAAAACAGCTTTCCCCCAGCAACCCAGGGGTGAGCTAGGAATTTCACAGACATTGGGGCTGACACACACAGTTGAATTTCACATTAGAGCTGGAAATACACAGAGGGAATTCGGGGAACGAGACAAGGAGCTGCAAGCAGCACTCTTGCTAAATTATTCTTTTCTTAAAGATCATTAGATGCTTCAAAGAAGTCCATTGAGGGGAGGTCTGTGTGGCTTTGACTAAAACAGTGGTGCATCTCACCGTTGGGAAAGCCAAGCTGAACACCCAGGAAATGCCTTTCCATCTTTTTGATCATGCATGATGTGACTTGTGGGAAAACAAGTTTACTCTGCCTTTCATCATGAACTTCTGGGTTATACAGTGAGCTGGGGGACGGAGTTATCACATTCAGGCTGCCCGGCCGAGCTCCAGATCCGTTCACTTATTCATGCATGCATTCAATATATGTTTATTGAGTCCTATCTATGCATCAGACACTGTGCTTGGTACCAAATTAATAATCTCTGACGAGGCCCATGGCTCACGCTGCCGGGGACTCACATTGCAGGGGAGAAGGAATGGCTCTTGAGGGAAGATGCTTGAGAGATGTTTTGGAGGACCAGTCCAGTTAGCAAGCCAGATGAGGAGTGGAAGAAGGGCACTCAGGCTGACTCCTAACCACCAGGCCACACAGCCGCCAGTGAACACATCTCCTGTTTTGACAGAGAACATCTCAGGAAGGAACTTTACCAACAGAAGCTCAATTCCTAAAGCCATCTGCCCCCATTGAAAAGTACTAAGACTGAGGGCTACACAATGGCAAGGGGAGGGGACATGGAGGCAAAACCAGAACAAACAGCGACTTGTGCAGAAACGGAAGCAATCCCGGGAGAGTCCAGAATGTTCTGCTGATCTCGCCTAGCAGGGGGCAGTGCAGGGCTCTGAGGAGTTGTTACGCTTTGCCTTTTGGGTGGGAAGGACCAGAAAGGTAAACTTCTGGCTGAGGCAAGTGTCCTCCCCAGGAAAGTTACACTCCTTTTTTTATTGTCTTCACAGTGTTTATTACTTTCTGAAATGTTATCTGTTTATGTTTTTATTGATTATCCTTTTCCCCCTCTCCAGGACATAAACTCCATGAGCAAGGGGTTTGTTCGTCTTCTTCTCTGCTGAATCCCAAGCACCTGCATACACTAAGTTTTCATAAATATTTTTTTTTAAAGTTCATGAATGCGTATATCCATATGACATTGAGAATTGGGAATTGTGGGAAACTGGGACCTCTGAAGAATCTGTTCCATGCCTCTCTCCTGGCTCCTGGCAGTAGCCAGAAGTCCTCAGTGGTTCTTGGCTTGTGGCATAACTCAATCTCTGCCTTTGTTGTCACATGGCCGCCTTCCCTGCCTGCGTATGTCTCTTCCCATGGTGTCCTCTGCTGTGAGACTTTCGGTTTTAATACTAAGGAAATCCTAGGCAAACCGGGATGAGTTGGCCACCCTATTACCTGTACTGCCAGGGGTGGTTTATCCTTCACTCCCTTGGTGCTATTTATTTTCTTTCTTTCTAACCTGATCTCTAAGTCTCTTCTTCCCCTTCTCTTACTTTCAGAGCCTTCATCTTCTGGTCCATGGGATCACTCAGTCCCTCCTAATGTCTCAAGCACCACAGTTTGACACCATCTGGGATGGGGGGCTGGTGAATGAAATGTGCCTACTGGGTGCTTGGTTATTGCTGAAGATCTTGCCCCTAAATTAGTTTGGAAATTGTCAAAACCACTGCCTGCTCAGATGAGGTAACAAAACACTAATTCAAAGTCCTCTTTTCTATTATGTGCGATAAGGCAGGGGGCAGGGAATGGTATCTCTAAGTGTTTGTGTTGTGCTTAATTTTAAACCATCATTCACATTCTCAGGGTTCTGGAAAAGCAGGTTGTTAACTGATGCATAAGCAGGGCCAGGCAAATGGGGCCCCACAGAGGATGCTCAAGTTCACCAGGCGTAACTGATGGCCAGCGGTACCCATTTGCTGACTAAGCACATTAATGAAATGGCAGCAGACATGCCTGTCTAGATAAATCTTCTCACTGAGATAAGCAAGCATTTAGAAAAGCCATTCAAGGTGCGAGTCGCCAAAGAACATTGCTAATCTCTGCCCCAAATGTCTTATAGGGACCATCACCCTCGAAGGGATAAAACCTATTTTACCTTCCCCACCCTGTATAACAGAATCTCTTTGGTAAAGCCTTTGAACTTGCCCTTCAAGTAAAGGGGAATAATAATTCTTCTTACATGCTAGAAATAAGAGGGAGGGGCTGTGTTGAGAAGATGTTAGGCAGATCCAATAATGCAATTGACAAGTTGGCTCTGGCAAGTCTGGACTGAGGGTGGCTCTCCCATGGACAAATTTGCTATGTCACCTTACTGAGAACAGAAATGCTGAAAAATGAAATTCTGCCAGGGAATTTTGAAATCCATTTTGGGTCTTTTAACAAATTACTCATCTTCATAATGCCCTGTAGTTCTAAAGGTACTTAGATACCACATGTGTTGTTTAAGGGTCCCTTCCCCTTGATTTCTGACTTAACTAAGCAAATGAAAAGGAGTTGGGTTTCCACAAATCATAATCTTGCTATAAATCTTGGTTGGAGCCACTGCCCTTCCAACCATTCACATATATATGAATGTATGAGAAGGCCCATTCCCAGCTCTATGGGACTCTCAATATAATGTGTTCTAAATAAATGCCATCATGTTTGGATGGTCAAGTTTCTGTAGGTGGAAATAGTAGGTAGGTTGAAATAATATAAGCCCTTTTCTCTAATAATAGAAACACGGTTATATTTACAGAAAGTTATATAAAAAGAGAAACAATTTGGGGGACTTCTGCTATTTGTGTTTGTCCTGTGTCTCTCCCCTGCTCCATAAAATTCTGGAAGGATTGTGCATCAGTCACGCTCCTCTCCTCAGGCAGAGTGGTCCAGGTGTGAGCACCTGATCCAAGTGGAGCCAATTAGAGTGCAGTTAGGGATGCTGGGAAGGAGAGAATGTCTCCTATTTTCTGGAATTGCTGGGGCTTCCTGCAATTATATTGCCACCAGTTAGAGGGAATCTGTATGAAAATTAAGCCAAACAGAAGCAAATGGAACTAAGAAATGTAGGCACAGAGTCCTGATGATATTGTTTGAATCCCTGGATCGAGCCATGCCTGAATTCCTTTGGAGTCACTGATATGAGGTAAGAAATGCCATTTATTTGCTTGGATTACTTTTGTTCAGTGGGTTTCTCTCACTTCAGTTAAAGGAATCCTGACTAATACAGATGAGGCAAATGTTTTTATTGCTGCTACAGGTTCTGACACTGCAAAAGGAGCTGCCTTGTTCAGAGTTACTCCAGCCTTGTACTCCCCCACTACCACTGTTCCAGTTCTCTGAGTATGTTAATACCCATGCCCTATGTGGCACGGGCAAATAATAAAATATTTTGGAATATAAGCCAAGACCCAAGACAGAAATTTAGGAATAGCTTGTAAACGTATAGCCCAATTAGAAGAAGCCTCATTAATATCCTAGGTAGGGGGATGTAGATGTGAAATGAGTAGCAGGGAGTAAGGGGACAGAATGTGGTATGTCTCAGAACTATCCAGAAAACTCCTGCAAGCACTTAGCTGTTCCATGGCATTACTCTAGGTCTTACTTTTAGGGGATGAAATTGATGATGCATAGCAAACAATTAATTTCTGTTAAATATCAGCTAGTTAATGAAAAATATTTTCAAGTCCAGGACAATCCTAAGAAGGACGTACTTGTAAATAGCACTGATATTTAGTCAACCAACCATGTCCGCTGAAACATTTGAGTTTAATGAGACTGGTTGCTTTATATTAATTAAGTGCACATTGATTGATACGTGTATTTGTTGAGATTTCATACAGGTGATTGTCTAATAATAAGGGAACTGTTAAAACTTGTGCCATGATTCCTCTAATAGCCAGATGATATTACATAAAAATCGTTATGCTGAAGAACAATCAAATGGAGCAAAAATGAAGAGGTTTGGATATATAGGGCAGAAAGATGAGGGTCACTACCCACAGGTAGGTCACAGCACAGGTGGATGGTGAGTGACCAAAATGGGTTATACCCTGTCCTCTGAGAGACTGTGGACTCCTAGGTCTGGTTGGGCAGGTGGATCAGAAGTAGGAAAATGGCTAATTATTAGGCCATCACCCAGTGAGACTGGCATTCAGCTTGTGAACCAAGAGTTAGTGAATAGCTCCAGGCTTTCAAGCAGCCAGGTTGACTGGAACACGGTTTGAATACAACCAAGATCATAGATTCAAAATGGACTATGGGGGAAGATGTAGGTATAGGACTAGGATCCACAGCCTAAAAGGGTCCACAACCTAAAAAGCGAGTGACTTTGGGCAAGTATCTCATCTTCATTTTCCTGCAACTACAAAATGGGGACTAATAATGGGGCTTGGTAAGCTTTGGCTATCACAGTGGCTATGAAATGCTTTGTGAACTTTAAAGCACCGGAAGCTCTGGAAGTTAGGCTGTTCCTAAGGGCCAGTGGGATTGCTCTGAGCCACAGCCATAGACTGCCCATCTAACCCTGGGGCCTCCCGCACACCTGCCGGAAGCTAGTCAGTGACTTTAAGATGCCACTAGACTAGAGGGAAAACTCTTGCAGCTGGATCAGCAGCAACTTGGCGAGATTTGTCAAAGCTGCTCTAGTCTGATGTCTCCTCTGTTACTTGGCTCTCTTCTCATTATCAGCTTGTTTTTGCTCTCATGGCAATTCTGTCCTCCCCTGGCTCCATGCCAGTCCCATTTGGTTTCTAATCTTCTCTGACCAGACTTTGGGTTTCTGGCTCTTTCCTCAGAATGGCTTGACCCACAACTCAATTCAACTCAGCCCCTTGGACAAGGACCAAGGCCCATCTCATGATCCCACTGATAACCCAGAAGAGCCCTGAGACCTGTTTCTGCCAAATCCCATAGCACAAATGGAACAGACGAGAGCATGTGGAATGCTTGGCTTGAATTCCTCCCTGCTGCTGGAGATGTAGCTTCTATGTCTGTATCCTGCTGTGCAGAATCTGAAGCTCATCTTTTCACATAAACTACAAATCATGCCACACATACAATAATGAACCAAAAAGACACCAGAGGAGAGAACATGGGCATGGGTGGTGGTGGTGGCGAAGGGGATTGCAACATGGCAGGGGCTGTGGGGTGGGGTGGAATGTGGGAAGCACCTCAAATTCTGGGGAGCCACATGACCACCTGCACCCCCATATCTGAGTTACCCTGCAGCCTTGCAGAGAGACTGGGAGGCTAACCCACAATTCCTGACCCAGATTCTGTAATCAAAAGTATCTGTTCACTTGGTTGAATAAAGGCTCAGAAATGACATCCATCTGCACTCAGTGATATTTAAAGGAAGGTGCATATCTGAGGCCCCTTCCTAGGTTCTCACTTACCCGAATCAGGTCACGCTGCCTGTGCCCTCGTCTCCTTCCCAATTCCTGGGACTCAGCACCCCTGGGGAAATGTGAATTTCCATCAGACAGGAAGGCTTGACTCGTCAACTGTGAAATTGCTCCCTAAATACCTTCGATGCCTTGTCATAGGCAGTATTTAATTTACTTTTAATATTACAGATTTTTTAAGTGCCACAAAGTTAAAGTCTGCTAAAGATGAGTTTATGCCAACACTTGTTTAAAGTGGGTTTTTGAAAAATTACCGTATCTGAGCAGATCTGTCTAGACATCTGCAGCCTCCCTTGTTTGATGCTGAACAGTTTGCTCTAAATTAATGCAACATTATACTCTGCTTTTAGGTGATTTTCTAGCTGTTTGATGTGTGTATTCACTTGTGGATTTTAAGATCGCAAAAAGGAATGGGAAGAGAACTCACTTTATTCTTACACTGTTTGCTGGGCACTGTGAGAAGCTATTAACGCAGAAGTCTTCATTAAATCCTAATCATAACCCACAGAGGGGTTTTAGTGTCCCCATATTACAGATAACGAACTGAGGCTCAAAATAATTAAGTTATTTACACCTGGTTACAGAGGGCAATCCAGAGTCAACACAAGTCTGTTTGACTCAAAGGCAGCTTTCTTTCCATTATTTCTTTTGTTTGCATCTTGGTGCCTTAAAACACATTGCCTCTCAATGAATGTTGGTTAAATGAATAAATGTCACCAGTTCTGCCCCAAACTCCATTAGCCCCCCTATTCACAGAGCCGCAATGGCAGGATTCTGCAGGGGAGGCTGGTGGGTCACACCCACCGACCGAACAATGAAAACTGGGCTTTCAGTGAGGCTCTGAGCATGGCAGGATCCCAAAGTGCTTCCTGCATCCTCAAAGAAAAAGTCAATGATTCTCATTTCAATGATGTTTGATTTACCATCTCCAAAATCTCTGGCGATTATGAATACTGTATAGTATATTGGAGGGATTCTCTTTTCATTGAATTGAAAAAAAGGAAAACAACCCTGTGATGGGCAGCCATGTTGGGTAAGCAGAATTGACCATCCCCTAAGGGCTTCCCGTGGTTCCCAGGAGCCAATACTTAGGTTGAGAGGAGCCTGTGGCTTCACAGTGGAATTGAATCCAGACCAGGGTGAGGGTTGGGACTGAGTCTCTTTCTCTTTCTCTCCTTGGTCCAGGCTGCACTCATGTCAGGCTTCCATGCGATGCAGTCCATTAGACCAGACTTGACATGTTGCGTGGTTTTAATTACCTTCTGTGTTTATACAACAGTTATACAGCAGTGAACAAAATGTTCACACTACACTGATCCTTCCCCAAAGACTATATATTTTAGGCAAAGTATATGGATTAATCAACACATCTGAATTCACAAATGTGAATTGGTTTAGACATAGGCAGGGCACCAGGCTAGAGGCAGAGTAGGAGGGTTGTAGGGAGCCCTGTAAGACACGGTGTTTACCCTAAAGTGGCCGAGAGTGTTGTTGGGCGAGAAGACTCAAGTGGTCTCCACTGATAAACACCAAGCTAAAGACAGCCGTGTCTCTACACTGCACAGACAAATGGCTTCCCCATTTCAACCCCTCCCCCATACACCAACGGAGCCCACTGCCTATTGTGCTTTTTTTTTTTAAGATATGCCTATTGTGCTTTTTTTTTTTTTTTTTAAGATATGGGAGCTCAGAAATGGAGGAAAAGGCATTTGGAGTAAACAAGAACAGCTCAGGAAAGCTCAGAAGGCATTGGCTGCCTTCACGTTTCTCACCTGGGCTACACAGTAGCCTTCCGTGGGCTCCTGCCTCAAGCTGCTACACCCCCAGCCCACGTTCCAGGCCACAAATGGACT
>JAQZBX010003910.1:0-62843 GCA_029593785.1 Cabassous unicinctus
CCACACCCGCTTCCTGCCGTGAGGTTGCTGCATCAGCCCACCGCACCGCTCAGGCCGGCCTGCCCTCACAAGGAGGCCTCAGGACGCGAACCCGGGCCTCCCATATGGTAAACGGGGGCTCTATCCACTGAGCCACACCCGCTTCCCTACAATTAGTTTTAATAACAAAAGTATATATCATTAAGTTAAACAAGTCACAATATAAAACTGTTTATTTTTTTTTTATTGTTAAAACTGTTTAAATTATGGGGAAAAACCCGTGTCATGGTAAAACACTGGAAAGAAAATACACCTAAATATGAGCAGTAGTTAATATTGATAGCAGAAATATCAGGTGTTGTTTCTTTTCCTCCATATATTTTTCAGATTTTCTATACTGGACCTGTATTACCTTCAGATTCAGGAAAAATGAATGAAACTGAAATAAAATCCTTTAAACTGACCTATTATGATGGCATAACTTTTTTGTATATGGACTTGCATGTTGTTATTTATACTTCTTTTTAAAAAATGGTTTTCAATGAATTTTAAAAAGAAAACATGCTTTCTGAGGTGTTTGTTAATATTAAAAACTGAATAGGACATGTACAAATGATGCATGCATTTCTACATTTTCTAACTTTCGGAGAAGAAAAGAATCATTTCCTTTGCAATGACCCCTATCTGCTCCCGTCTTCTCCGTGCACCTCTGGACTCTGGCTCTTGCCTGGTCCCCAGGCAGCACATAATCTGCTGTGCATTGATTGACCTTCTCCTAAGTGGCCCAAGAAGGCCTGGGAATTTCTGATCTGCTCTATTCATTTTATTAATCACCAAAACTTTGACTATGAGACATGTTGCTATTGAAATAATTTCACCTATGAGGTTTATTTTGCTTTAATCATTAGCTTAGCTTTCAATCTCTTCCCCCTTATCCCCATCAGAAAACTTCTCAGGCCTCTAGTCTGGCATCGAGTTTAGCGTTGAGGCCTGTTGGTTCCATCAGCCTCCGTGCTTCATTATGATCCATGACATAATGACATGATGTGATTTGCCCCAGTGCACTCCAAAGTGACCAGCTGTTGTGATTCAGCAAGGCAGCAAGGACTTTTGAGAGGCTATATTCTTGTTGATATACTTTTTAAAACACCAGATTTCTCACTGTTTTTCAGGAAAATTCAGTTTGCATATGACTTCCTCCACCACTAGATAATTGTGTGCATGTGTGCACACGTACATTCTAACAGGGTTAAATTGAAAATGCTAATTATTCTCTTATTATGGAGGAATTCCTGAACAAATTTTTGGTTTACTTTTGTTTGACTCAATAGTGTGTTGTGTGTGTATGTGTGTGCGTATGTGTGTGTAGAGAAGATGAAAGAGGAGCACATAAAAATCACTTTTTTAATATTCTGAAACATGTCCTGAAATACATTTGTGGTTTCTATTTATTATTATATCCATGTGGCAATCTGACACTGTGAATTCTTGTGCAAGAATTAGAGATATGCCTTCAATATTAACAGTAAAAGCACAGAACTTGACCCTGAAGTTTTCTTTTCTTTTGGTCAGCTACAGATGATAAAAGCAGGCTTTACTTTAAGCCCATTCACCTTAACCTCTCACTGACCCAGTGAGGACCTCCAGACAGGTCTTGGAAGGGTGAGCTGACTTTGTCTCCAAGGATGCACCACCAGTTATAGAATTTGCCTTTGAATTTGATTTGATGGCATTGAGCTCTTTTCACATCCAGCTCCAGACAGAATGATGGAGAGGACCAATGCTGTGTGGTAGTTTCCCAGGCCCCCTGATAAGTATTCTTTGGCCAATTGCCCTTTTCCCTTTACTATCATTTCTAATTCACGCAGCTGTTCTCAGTTGTTTTCTTGTCATTTGTGTATTTTTCAAAAGTGCTCACTGGTTGAACATAGCACTAAGATCATGCAGATTTAGTACCCTTCTTTTTGTTATTTGTTCTTTATTTCTCATCTAAATTTTATAATATAAACTGAGTCTTCTTTGAGCTTGAATCATGTGAAAAATAAAAACCCAAAAACCTAAGTATTTTATGCATTGGTGAAATATACCATTTCTAGCACTAAAAAATCCTGGAAAATTAGTCATAGTTTAGGATAATAAAATTTGACTGTAGATAGAATAAGCAATATATCTGTTTTGAGTTATAATATTTTGCTAGTGTAGAAGTACCTTTTGGCCATTAATAGTATTTCTTACAACCAATCCCATCTTTTTAATCATCAGGAAAAATTAGTGCACCTTGGTTTAGATACTAGGCTTAATGGTGAGAGTGAAGAAGGATAAAATATGTGGGCTAGCCCACCCACTACCTGTCCAGCTATCCTTTTGGGTCAAAAGAAGAACTTAAATTAGATGGAAGGGAGATGCAACTTTATTGCTAAAACATAAACCAAATGCAGAGAAATATATGCCCAAATAAAATTCATTGTTGTCCAAACTTTTCTGAAAGACACACTAATTCTAAATCAACTCAAAGTTTCATGGAGCTAGATGCAATGCATTTGATATCAATGACAAGCAAAATTGGCTTTATATAGGAACCAAGCCTGGAAAAGGGGACTCTGCCACAGTGCCTTAGAACCAACGCATAACTCTTGAGAGGCAGTCAGAAGACTTTAAAGTGTTTATAGCAGAGTTTAAAGAAGGGGCCTGAAGTCAAGTCTGCCTGGGTTCAAATTCTGTCTCTGTGCTTCATTTGGAGATCAGATAACTGATTTAACTCCTTAGCCTCAGAGTCATCACTGAAAAAATGTGGCTAATAAACTCTCCGACTGACCAAGACTGTGCAAATTAAATTAATACGTAAAGCCCTTAGAAAAGAACCTAATACATAGTAAGTCCCTAATAAATACCATTGACTACTCCAATTTGGATAAAATTCCATGACTAAAAAGATCATTGGCTTTATTGTTAGTGGAAACATTTATATGATTATTTTTATTGATAATAAGTGTTTGTTCTCAACAGACAAATTGAGGAAACCAGTTGAATTTTATTAAGTGTATTTTCTGTGATAAGAGGCACAGTCGTTTTTGTCTCCTGTGCTTGAAACCTTTTCCAAAACAAGTGAGTCAATGTACTGCAATAAGAAGCCAAATGTAGAGGTGCTACTAAAGCTCTAACTTAAAACACTGTGTGCCAGTGAAACCAGTGGTACTATCGAGAAAAGGAACTTTGTCGATTCTCCTAAGTGGACAAATAAATACCTCTTTCTAATTGGAAGGCAATAGAAATAGAGTTTTATTTTGGCTCCCAAGAAGTAATAAGCTGATAGATCAAAGTTCGTGTATCTAAAAAGGAAAGCTTTTGACGAAGGATATCACCAGATGCAACTTAGAAAGGAAAATTTGGTCCCTGGAAGTAGGTTAGCCAGAAGGTTGTAATTATTGTCAACAAAGCCATGCAATAACAAAAAAGATGTTCTTTCACAAGAGAAGGTACTAAGGAGAAACTGCTCAAAGAATAATTTGCCTCAAATAAGAATTCAAGGTCGTTTTAAAGCTCCCCGTAGGCTCTTCAAAGGTCACAGGTGCTCTTTGACCTGTGCAAGGGAAATGTTCTTGTAAAATTGTGTAACCTAAAAATATACAATTTTCCATTTGAAATAATGATGGAGGGTCAGCGTCATTGAGGTTTAAACCACACGCAGAAGACGTAAGATATCATAGCCTAGTTTCATGTAATGCTGCATGCATTTGAACACATGCGATGAGTGGTGGTGTTGTGGGAAGGCAAAGTGCTCAGATGTGTAACAGAACAGGTGGGTTATGAGATAACTGTGGATACAGAGGACCCACCTCTCCAACACCTCTGGAGGTTGATGGCGCTTTCTTCGGCTTTTCCTTTCTCCATAGATAGGCAGTCTTCTTTTGGTAAATCTCAACTAGGCAGCCAAATTTCAGGCAGGTAATGGAAAAAAGTAAACACAAACCAGGTACAAATGAGATGCTCAAGAAAACAAATAGCAAAGTATAGTCACTTGATAATTAATGTAGTGAGCAAATTTGATTGCCATAAACTCAGGTGTGCAGAAGTGTATGCTTCATTCATTTTCTACAACTCAAATTGTTTGCTCTTTATCTCCCACTTCCAAATGGCAGAAAACCCAACATTGCCAATTCAAGGTAATCTGAATTACTGGCAGATGTTTTCTTCAGTTCTTTTTGGATATATATACAAAATCAGGACTGAGGAGTCTGATCCTGACCAAAACACTAGGTGTGACTTTTCAGTCCCAGCTATAGGCAACTACAAAGGCTTTACCTCACAGGTCTCAAGGGGAAAACACATAGTACTTTTCCGTGCTAGACTTGGTGCCTAGCCAATGCATTGTAGTCTTTGAAGGGAGTTGCAGTTGAGGACTCAAAGCCTGTCAGGCTCTTATACACGTCTGCATTTCTAAACCAATGCCTTCTTCAGATGCCTCTGCTGAGCTCTCCTTATCAGGGCAGAGGAAGGAGAGGACTTGAAGACAATTTTCTCCATCCTGACACCCTACTCAGTACTATTCCATTCCTATGAGTCTCCCCCCACTCATCCACCTCCCACCCCCACCCCAGCCCTGGGTCCGTAAAACCACAGCAGCCTTTTGTTCAGGAATCTCTCAGCAGTGAGAAACTCTCCATGTCTTTGCTAATCCATCCAACTCTCACCTGGTGCCATTCCATGGAGGAAAATGAAACCGGGAGCTGACACTTTTCTTTGGATTAGCATCTTGCTTATATCATTGCAGTAAGTGATTAAAGTTTTGACTGTTATTTTCATTTTGGCTAGTTGTCTTCATCAGCTACTTTTGACACCTGGCAGCACGTCTCGGCTCAGTTCAACACTTGACAGGAAATTTCCTCCACTTTCCCCCCTCTTCTTGCCTTCTGTTTCCTCTCCAAGAGGCGCTTACAGGAGAAATTTCCAAGAGCAGCTCCAGAGGGAAAAGACATTCCTTCCATCGTCATTGGACTTGTCCAACACTGGCTCTAACTGAGATGCGCTACCCATGGAGGCCTTTAGCTGTTGCCGTCCATTCTCACCACGGCGTGTTGAGTCGGCCCCAAGGCCTAAGCTGTTAATTGCACACATTCTGATTCTTCCTCATTCCAAATACAGAAGCCCCTTGGGCCCAACCTCTAAGGGAATAAGGACTTTAGGCTCCTCTTCCTGCAGCATTCATTCTTGACTACCCATCTTGTCATGCTTTCTATCAATACTGCCATATTGGGATGACAAAGTACTTGTCTTCTTTTTTTGGACCATACTATATTGAACAGTTTTATAGTCCTATATTACTTTTAAAGGAAAGTAACTAGAAAGTGCACCCTATTCCCAGCACATGTTTAATGAACTTGCAAAAACCAGGAATTTCCTAATATTATGAATACTCAACAATGCATACTCTATATCTATCATATCAATCACATATATACATGATGTCATTTATTTGATGTTACTAACTCCAAGGTGCTATTTAATTTAAATTGATATATCGCCCATGGTTTAATCTACAACCACATTTCTTTATAGAGTTAATTTTTAGAAATGATTATAAGTGGCAGTATAGGTGGGTGGTTAAGAGAGCATGATATGGAACTGGATTCCTGAATTTGAAACATAGCTCCACCATTTACCAACAGTATAACACTAGGCATGTTACTTAATTTCTCTGTTCTTCAATTTCCTAAACTAGAATGAAGATAATGACAGTGACTATCTTATAAGATTGTTTTAGACATTGAAAGGGTAACATAGTTAAAGTGCTTGGAGTGGTGTCTGACATATAGTAATTCTGCAATAAAAATTTCTTTTATTTCTGGAAGAACAAAAGCCACTATCTTGATTCAGAAAAACTATAGTCCCATAGGACTAAATTCAACCTTGTCTGGGCAATATCACCTGAGGGTAGCAGGCCTAAACTTATAGAAGCATCTTAAAGTGAATCAGCCATTTTTTTTTTCTGTACGTTCAGACGATTTTGTGTCACAGACTATGCACAAGAATGACATGATCTTCTAGACTGTTTGCAATCTTCTATACTTTTTCCAGCATTTATATAAGCACAACACAAATGAGCTTTAGAAAGTTTTGGAATTTTCTAATGACTTAACTCATGTTCAATGGCAAATTTTAGAAAGATATAATAATAATCTTTTATATTTACATATGTCTTTGGATTTTATAAAGTACCTTTATAGCAATTCATAAAGTAAGAATTATTAACCCTGCTTTATATTTAAAGAAGCGGACATTTAAGTATCTTGTCCAATACAAGACAACTATTGCTTGGATCAAACTCAGGTCTCATGATTCCAAATTTATGTCTTTTCTGCAACTGTATCACCATCAAAATAATTGCTTCCATTTATTGTTTGCCTACTATTTGCCATGAACTTTTTAAAAAAAGATTTATTTATTTACTCCCCCCGTCCCACCACCATCCCCACTCTTTGTTTTGCACTTGCTGTCTATTCTTCTCTGCTTGTCTTCTCTTTGGGCGACACCAGAAACTGATTCTGGGACCTTCCAGAGTGGGAGAGAGGCCCTCAGTCTCTTTTGCCACCTCAGCTTCCTGGTCTGCTGCGTCTCTTATTGTTTCTCCTCTGTGTCTCTTTTTGTTGCGTCATCTTGCTGCGCCAGCTCTCCGTGCGGGCCAGCACTCCACGTGGGCCAGCTCTCCACAAGGGCCAGCCTGCCTTTCACCAGGAGGCCCCAAGAATTGAAACCTGGACCTCCCATATGTAGACAGGAGCCTAATTGCTTGAGTTGTATCTGTTTCCCTTGCCATGAACATTATTATATCAGTTAAAAAGTTTTGGCTTGTAAATAAACAGAAAAACTCATACTGGCTTAAGCTACAAAGAAGATCAATTGAGCAATACAACTGAAAACCAAGAGGTATGATGGGTTTCAAGTTGGGGTTTGGTTCTTCTTCTTCTTCCTCCTCTTCCTCATCATCTTTCCCTCCCCTCCCCTCCCTTCCGCTCCCTTCCCCTCTCTTCTCTTCCCTTCTCTTTCTTTCTCTACCTTTCCTTTCTATTCCTAAATAATTCAGTCCAAAAGCAAAACAGGTGTCTGTAGTGGGGAGCTGGGGAAGAGATGGGCTCTGCAGCAGCCAAGAGTTGGAACGTGAGCAGGGTGAGGACGGTGTCCCTAGTGGGTGGCAGAAGAGCCTGGTGTGTGGTGCTGTAGCATGACCGAGTTATGGAGGGCATCATCCATGTGGGCATCACGTACCACTCACAGGATGCAATGAGAAGAACACAGCATCACTTCTGTGATAGTCCAGTCAAAGGTGCCTAACCTAAATCTAATCATGAGCAAATGCCAGGCAAACACAAACTGAGGAATATTCTACAAAACAAATGGCGTGTAATCTTCCAAAGTGTCAAGAACATGGGAGTAGAGGAAGGACTGAGGAACTGTTCTATATTGGAAAGGACAAAGAAACATGACAACTAAATGCAATGCAAAATTTGTGGCTGGAATTTTTTGCTAAAAATGTCATCATTGGGACAATTGGCAAGACTTAAATGGGATTTGAGGATAAGATGAAAGAAATGAATCAACGTTAATTTACCGATTTTTATGGCTCTAATTTGGTTATTCAGGAGAATATCCTTGTTTGTAGGAAATAGATTTTAAAGTATTAAGGAACATCATGTTGGCAACTAACTCTCAAAAAGTTAAGAAAGAAAAAGTTTTTTGTACTGTATTTGCCAAAAAAAAAATTTAAGGTTTGATTTGATTATTCAATTGTATCATCAAAAATCCAGGTTCTCTCTGTTTACTCTGTCTTCCTCTGGGTCAGCTTCATTCTAAGGCTGGTCCCCCTTTGTGGTCATAAATTGGCTGCCAGCAGAAGGTGGCAGTGGGGAATTGGGGGGAAAGATATTTACAGAGCTTTCTAGGAAGAATTAGAAAGTTAGGAAGCCTCTTTCCCAGAAATCTCCAGAAGCATCTTTTGTACTCTCATTGGCCTAAATTGGGTCATGTGCTGACTCCTAAACTACGAATCATGTGCAGGGAATGGGTTCATGTTTGTTAGCTTAGGCTTCACCTATCTGCAGCTTTTCCCAAAGCACATGGACTTCATGCAGGTGGAGGCTTACGTAGCTGAATGAAAAAAATGAGGAAATGTGATATTGGCCAGGGAATTAGAATATCTTTCCTGTAAGTCACTACCATTGTGGTAAAGAGGTTGGCTTCTGGATCCAGACCTACCTAAGAAAAATCATGGTTCTGTTCACTTCTAGCTATGTGATTTTATGCAATTTCTTTACTCTCTTTGATCCAGTTTGACCTCTATGAAATGAAGATGATGATAGTGTTGCCTATCTCACAAGATTATTGTGAGAATTCAATGAATTAACAAATGTAAAACATTCAGAATAGTGCCTGGTGCATAGTGAGCACTCAAAAAAACATTAACTATTGCTAATATCTCATTGAATTTTTACAACAACCCATTTTACAGACATATTGATTCAACAAATAATTATGGTATAATTGCTATATGCCAGGTTCTGTGTTAGGAATTGAGAATATAATGATGATCCAGGCAGACAGGATCTGCCTAAGGATGTTAAATAAGCAGCTTATTTAAGATTATGCAGCTAGTAAGTGGCAGAGCTGGGATATGGGGTTGAGTTCTACATTCTAACTTTCCCTTCAGGGATCCACTACCTGTGAAGTGGAGGAGGAAGTCATGCTGCATGGTGAAACCAGGCAGAACATTATAGAAATTTTAAAGCTAGAGTGGCATTTTTCACTCCAAATTTCATGTCACAGCATATATTTACAAACTTGTGATTTATTTTAAACTGCAGTTGGCATTTAAGAGGCTGCATTGGGAAAGGAGAGTTTTGTTTTGTTTGTTGGCTAACTTTGAGCACTTACTTTTTGCCACATAATATACATCACCTCATTTGAGCTTCGCTATGAAATATAGAGTCAGCAGTAATATTATACCCATTTCACAGTTGGAGAAGCCAAGGCCCATAGAAGTAAAGTAACTTGTCTAAGTTTACAGAGCAAGCCCAGATAAGTCCAACCATCGCTTTTCTTCTTCTCCAGCAACTATGGTGCTTTAATTTGCAGCAAATAGATGATTCTCAATCCATCAGCATTTATTGAGCACCTACTATTTGGCGGACACTATCTTAGATACTATGGGTAATGAAAAGCTGGGCAATTTCTACCTTCAAAGCAGTCTCCTCCTTTGAGACAAACAGGAGTTCTTACTTAGATCTACTCATGAATTGAATGAACACTGCAGCCAGACAAGGATCGGAAAATGCTCCCCCAGCAGTCATTGCTGTACTGTAGTATCTGAGGGTAGGCTCAGCTTGTGTGCAAATTTCAGTTGCAAGTTGATTTTTTTTTAATATATGGCAAAAGCCTCCATATATCCAAGTATAATGGTAAGATAGTCAATAATTGAACTGGGGGAGCAGAAAAAGTAAAATAAACTTAATTGTGGAATTCTCTGGTTTTATCACATTTCTCCAGAATGCTCACTGTCAGAGTGGAAAAAAAATGGTCTTTACAGAATATATCAAGTGTCAGTGCTATTCATCCACTTCCCACCCTCTGTGCCTCCTTTCTCTTTTTGTCTTTTCTCATTAACTCCTTTTCTATGCTCTTATATATTCCCTTCCTTTCCTTGCTTTCTTCCTATATTCCTTTACCTTTACCTTTTTCTCTGGCTTTGCCTTAAGCCTGGTAGTGGCCCTTAGTGGCTTTGCCTACACTGCTGACAACTGGAGCTAAAGCATTTGCTGAGCCTGTGTTCTGGGTGAGAGTGCATCAGACAGAATCCCTGACTATTTACCATTATTAAGGATCCTGCGGAATTTCTCACTACAGTGTTAATTGAACATCTGGCCCCTTGCCCTCTGAGCTATTGCTTTGGCCTCCTGTAGACCCTTATCTACAGTTTCACTTGAAGAGGTATCCCTCACATCTTCAATGATTTTTCCACTGATTTGTACAGTCAAAGTTTCCCATAGGCTCCTGGACTCTTAAATACAGTTCTCTAACCATAGCCATTTCCCCCAATTCAGTGATCTCACACCATTCTCTGGGTATCCAGGCTTCCAAACTGGAGATGTGCCCCCAAGTCTTGTCTTCTGGGTGATAGCCCGTGCTCTGAATCTGTTCCTTTATCCAGCTCCTGTTCTCCCACCCAAACATGCTAGCCCTATGTCTTATTCTACTAAGATCTTTATGTCTGTTCAGGAGACATCTAGCTAGGCTGAGAAAATCATCCATATTAAAGGATAATACTTGCAAATGGTTATTAGTTTTCCTCCCCATACCTCTCCAAAACTCCTCAATTCTCTCCCCAGAATTGCATTTCTAAGTCACAGATAATAATATCTCTACTGAGCAATTATCATGGGTCAAGCACTTATCTAGGTATTTTCCATGGACTTATTTAATCTTCCTAACAACTCTATAAATTAAGTGCTATTAGTATCAGTCTCTCATTTTACAGATGAGAAAATTAAAGGACAAAAGGGTTAAATAAAGTGCCCAAAGTCACCCAGACAATCAGTGGCAAAGCCAAGATTTGCTTTCAGGCATTTTGGCCCCAAAGCCTCTGCTTGTCCCCACCACTCCATGCCCTGATCAAGTCTACATCTCCCCCATGTGTTGCTCTTGTTCCTAAACATACTCAAAGGCTACTTTGCAGCCCAAATCACTTAGATAGCAAACAAATAAACCATTCACAATCTGACCCAACACTACCTTTTAAGATTTGTCCTCCATTTCTGCATCCCACATACCAATGTTTGGCATGTCCATTCCATTGATATAATATATACTCTTGTAACTCTTTCTGCTTTTTCCCACACTGTAAAACCCTTGCTCACCTTCAAAGTCCATGGCAAAAGTCTTGTCCTCTGTGAGTCTTGGGGTCCCCACAGTCACAGGCCTACCAGGCGGAAAGAATCTGTTTGGGAAATGGAGAGAGAGAGAAAGCTGAAAACTCGACTACATATTTTGAGCCCTGGGATATCTAAAGCCATCTTTTTTTCCTAATCTAACTGGGATACTGTCACATACTTTATAAAGTACTAGAGAGTGAAGAAGGACCGATATCTATCTGCCTGGGTCACGGGCCCCAGGTTGATATAACTCAGAGTCAGAGTAAGAATGGATTTCCTAGAGAAAAAAGCATTTGTGATACCAGAGAAAGGGGAAGAGATGTTGGGACATCTAGCTGATACATCCTCACCACAGTTACGATCCTTATTACTTTGCGTTTTAGTTAGTTGTTTATATGTCTATCATTCTTGCTGGAATTGATATTATTTTAAATAATATCACCAATACCCTTTGTAAAATTAGACACATATTGCTCTTTCAGTAAGTGTTTCTTAATTGCAAGCTTAAGGTATTATCCACTCCAGATATACTAACAGAGATCTTCTAATAATGTTGCCTAAATGTTTTTAAGTGACAGTATGGATTGCAGATAACACTTCAGAATAAGTGGTATCTAAGCACATAAAATCATTCCAGTTGGAGACTCATACCTTTAGGGCTGGAAGGAAACAGTTTAAATTCCAATCTCTTTCCTTCACCTCATGTCTCCTCTATCATGTCCACCCTATACATGTCACATTAAGAAAAGGCCTTTTCTGCAATTCGGATGGCTTTATTTCAGTAGGGCATGATTTGTGTGATTTGAAATGTGCTCTGAGATCCCTAATGAATGAATTAAATGTACACCAGTGAGGTGTGTTTTCTTAGTAATTGAGAAAGGGAGAGCAGCTGGATGGCATAACCATTCAGAAGACAGGTTGAGTGTTCACAATCCCCACTTCACTCCATGCTAACTACAGTGAATATGTGAAATGGGAATAATAATATCTACTCATGGTAGATGTGAAGACTAAATCCAACAAGGTTTATAAGATTTTAGCACAGTTTATGGCATATGATAAACTCAACAAACACTGTAGCTTTTATTAAATCTGATCTTCCACTAGATTTGATATGTGATTATTTTCAGCAGATTTTTACAACAGCCACAAATTACAAATAACCTAAGAGAATAATCATGTTGGGATCTTTGCTGCTTTGCCGGCTCTGATCCCATTAACGATGCATTAGCAGTCTTATTAATGATCACTGTGTTATCCCTTACACAAATATTAAGTTTTGCCTTTAGCTCTAGGCGCTTTACTCCTGTGCTCATTAACTGTCCTGCTATAAAGCCATTCTCTGTCACTCTTTATTTTTGCTCTTCTAGATAATTGTTTACCAGTAAGAACTCCTTGCATTTAGCAATCTTGGTATGAATGTTGCTTTATCTTTTATCACAGGTTGGATGTACTCCTGCCCATTCAGCTTTGAAATTAAGCTTTAAAGAATAATAACATGCAGTTTGCAGCATTTCTACAGTCACTACAAACCTCTGTGCTTCCTTTCTACTTCTCTCTTTTCTTACCCTTTCTCTCTGTGCTCCACACATCTGAGGGAGAGGCAAGTCGTCACTCCCACATTAGTGCTACCTGAGGCTGTAGCTCCCAGTGCCAGAGAACATCACCTTCCATGCCCTCCCTGAATCATGTCAAAGTGAGGACTAGTTTAGGGCCCTGGTAGATATTTACATGTGTTCCAAGCCAGCAAATTACTTTATCTCACCCTTCCCTTATTCCAGGTCTTTCTGGGCATGTTCTAAAATCTCCAGAAGAAAAAGATATAATCTAAATAAACATAACTTTCCTTAACTCCCTGGGTGACAGACACAGTGATATTATCATTATTAGTTAAATGGCGACAGAATTGATAATATAATGAACATTCTTTCATAAATTTTAAATGTTCACTGATCTATTTATTCATTCAACAAATATTTATTAAGTCTCTCCTTTGTTCTAGATGAGGGAGGCACAGTAAGGAACAATGCAGATGTGGTCTGTGCCTTTATACTCATACAATCTAATGTGGGAAACTGCAAATTAACAAGCAATTATGAAAGAGAGCAGTAAGCACTGCATGGAAGAGGCTCAAGGTGCCCTTGAAGCATGTAGCAGGAACCCCTAATGTGGAGGCATTAGCGGGACTTTCCAGGGGAAGTCCAGAACAACAGATGAGATTTAGCTACATTAAAAGGAGCGCCAAGGAAAGAATGAAAAAGTAGAGAAAACAGCATACACCAATGCATACAGGTTGCGCATCTTGCACAGTGCTTAGCACATAGTTAACGCTCAGTAAATCCTTTTTGACAGAAAGAGAGAAAGCATGGCCTATTGGAGGAAATGAAAGAAGTTAACTATGGCTAGAGCAAAGACTACAACTAGGGAAAACATGCAAGATGATGCAGAATGGATAAGTAGAGGCCAGATCATGTAACTCCACATTAAAGAGTCCAAGCATTGTCTTTAGGACAATGGAAAGTCATTGAGGGACAAGAGAATGATTTGGATAGAATTTCATTTTAGGAATATTACCCTGCTCTGTGTGGAAAGTAAATTAGGTGCAAAACAGGACATAAAGACAGCAGTTAAAAGTCCACAGAGTAATTCAGGCAAGATAGAGCAGTGACTGTGATTAAAGTAGGTATGAAAATTGGATGGATTTTAGAAATATTTAGGTTTGTATTAAAATATTGGAGACAGATTGGAGGAGAAGCATTGAAAAGGGAAAAGAGTCAAGAATAAATCTCGGGTTACTAGCCTGAGCAACTAGGAAAATTGTTGTGCTATTAACTGAGAGAAGTAGAATGAGAGAACAAGCTTGAAATAAAGGACACTTTGCTCTGTATTGAGTTAGAATCATCTGTAGAATATCCAAGAGGAGATGTCCAATAGGCGATTGGATAAACTGGGCCTGAAATTCAAAAAAGACATATATATTAGAAATAAAGATTTGGAAGTTACCAGAATGTAGGTGGGAAATTAAACATGTTAAAATGGATAAAATCATACATCTAGGGGAGAGTCTAAACAATATCACTACTGAACACCTGGGCAGATGACAATGAGAATGCAAAGGAATCTGAAAAGAAGTGGTTAAAGGAGTTCTGGGAAATCAAGAGAAAACCATGCCACTTAAGTCAATGAGGATATGGTTTCAAGATAAAGGAAGCTATCATCAGTGCCAAACACTGCAAAGGGTCAAGTATGATTATGCCTGAAATTTGTCTATCCAATGGATTTTGAAGCAAGCTCATCTCTTGTAAATTGTAAGAGTAGGATCAGAAGAATAGTGGTAGCAAAAACCAGATTACTTTGGGTTGAAAGTGAGTGGGAGGTGAAGAAATGAAAAAAGCAAATATAGCCCTCTTATTTTAGGAAGTGCTATGAAGGAAAAGGGAAAAATAAGGCAACAGCCAAAGAGAGTGCTGGATCAATGGGAGTAGCTTAAGCAGGTATGAATGCCAATTGGAAAGAATCACCAAAAAGAGCTGAGTTGAAGATGTAAGAAAGAAGGGGCACAATTAATAGAGTGAGATCTTTGAAAAAGTACAAAGAAGAGGAATAAAGAGTCCAGCAGAAAGGACCTCAGCTTGGCAGAAGGGACGCATATTCCACAGGAATATGAAGGAGAACAGGATGAGGAGAGATGCACGTATATGGGTGTAGAGAGAGGAGTTTAAAGGAGACCTTGGCTGTGGATTCTATTTTCCTGTGTAATCGAAAGAGGAGTCATCTAATGAGAGTTAGCAGGAAGGTCGTAGGATAGAAAGTTGAAGGAGAATGGGAGCTGGAAAAAAAAACAAAAACATTAAGAAAATAGAGAATGATAGGAAACACTGAGAGCCCAGTATAAGTTGGAGATCTTAAAGTTACATTGTGCCAATCTTTACAATTATGTACATTTGAGCAGTTTTCGACAGCTGGGGCTTAAACACAGAAAGGCAGACAGTTGCATTGACCCACTTGAATTACACTTTTATCTTCAGAGGACATATAGCTAGCCAAGGAGTCAAATTTATGGATTACACCAAGAAGTCAAATTTAAGGATGAAGAGAAATTCATATAAACTCAACAAGCTGCATGAAATTCGTTCACTCCAAATGCCGTGAGAAGGAAAGAAATAGTATTAGTGACAGGCTAACCAAAAGGAGACCTGAATTCTAATCATAACTCTAGCCCAAACAGCTAGGCCTTCTCATTCAAGTCACTGGGTCTCAATTTCCTAGCCTATAGAATAAAAAGACATTCTGCTCCAAGACAGTGGTCTGTTTCTGTGAAAACATTCCTGCTCACCCCTTCATATCGTGTATAATCATAAAATGGAGAAAAGGTGACCCTATATCCCATTTCACAAACAGCAAAACCTTGGGGGAAACTTTGGAAAACCTTAAATAATAAAGCATGGCGCTTCCCTAAAACTCACATTTTACTCTCATGCAGAAACACCATCAGATCAGGCTTGTGGAGTGAGAGGTGAGTAGAATTTACGGCATTACCTAGAAAAGTAGTTCAATTTGTTAGCATATCCCAGAGATGAAAAAGCATCTCCTGAAACTGTATGAAATGGCTGATCAGGAAAGCATCAACGACAATGAAAATCCTCCCTGGAGAGGAAAAGACTTATTAGGTGACAAGATGAACAAGCCTTGGTATAACTCAAAAATTAGTAGACATGCAGTTTAAAGCCAAATCAACATAAAACTAAAAAGTAACTTTACTAGAAACTCAAACCAGGGAGTAGAGGGGGGATTTTTCTTTCATTTTCTTTTTCTGCCAGATGAGTAATTTCAGAACAACTGCTGAGTGCTGAACAATAAGACATTCAAGGACCAAAACTGGAAAGTCATTTTTTTCACCACAACACCCTCGGGTAACTGTTCGCTGTCTCTGGCAGACAAAATTATTTTCCAGCCGGCTCCTGAAGGACCATCTATAAACAAATTAGAAATTTCAAAGGGTTTGTTTTCTGCCTTCTGGCTGCCAGTAGGGGCCGTTCCCTTTGTGTCCTTCATATGAAAAAGTAATTTAACATAGAAAAAAGAGAGAGAAAGCCTCAGTTCAAAATAGACAAGCGTGTACACCCTCTACCCCTCCCCTTCCTCCCCACCCCCCTCTGTCCATTGTCATGTTTGGTCAGTTTTCTGTCAAAACAACTTTTATTGTATTCAGCTTTCAGTCCTGCAGGGCTCCAAGAGCTTGGGAGACAAGCTGTTTTCCTACAGCAATTCCATCAATAAGAAGAAAATGGAAAATGAGTACTGATTTATGGGCTGATTCTTCACCACAAGTAACAGCAGTAAACGCCCACCCAGCTATGTAGGAAGGAAAAGTTAAGTGTGTCCGTCGCCCACCCAGCTCAGATTCAGACCCGAGCAAGTGCAGCCTCAAAACAAAAGAGATCTTTCTAAACATTTTACAACAGCTTGTCAAGTAAGGCACAAGGATATATTTCAATGGAAAGGAAAAAATCAAGTCTGCCTCACACTAACTGAGGACTGGAGTTAGGTGTAATACCTGCCACTACTATAAAACCTTTCCCCCAAAAAATATCCTGGCTGAATGAATGCATCAAGTGGAAGGAACACATTATACACCACATGAGAAAGCAAGCAAAATTGGTTCCCATTTTACTGATAAGAAAACTGAAACCTGAAAAATAGAGAGGAGAGGTATGTAGTGAGACAAGGAACTGTCTTGAAGACTGGACCAGCAGGCCAGGGTCACTGTCCCTGTTTATGTGGCCCAAAGTCAGCATATGGAGAATAAGATGCTTTCCTGAGTTTTGGCATGAAAAGTCCATTTTCTCATTATTATCTTAGTTTTCATTCTCTGGGATTGATTTGGGGCTTGGCTGGCAGTCAAGAGTTGAAGAACAGGAGGTTCACGAATACAGCTATTTCTAGCATGCTGATATTCTCTACTAATCATGGTTTAAGTGGCATGCTAAATCTAGGCTTTGCTTTCCAGGGCCCCATTCAGAGGTTTGCTTTAAGGTGAAGAGGTCTTAAAAGCCTTCCTAACACAGTACATTTCATTTAAGGAAATTCTTGGCTCAGTAAAACCAATTTGAAACTATTGGTAGTATGCCAATAGAGAGAAAAATACTTTGTGTCCTTAATTTGGTTCTGAGTTGTTTTTTTTTTAAACACGCAGTTGGCATAGCTTGCTTTTCCAATTCCATGTCTGCAGGGTCCCTGGATGCTGCAGGGAGATTTCCGGAAGCAACTTCAGCTTTGGGGTCAAGGAAAGAGTGAAAAATGACTTGGAGGAGTTAAAGCGTCATAGCAGGCACAGTGCAAGAAATGGACTTAGTCCAAATCTGGGGTACAAGCGTGTGTGCATGCGTGTGGTTGTTGCTGTGGGAGATGGAGGTGAGCATGTGGACTGCTAGTGAATGACTGGAGACACAGGACAGAGATGTGATGACCAGACTTGGCTAAGGCTCAAACCTATAGCCCCATAGCCCCAATTAAGCAAAATTCTCAGAACAATGTTCAGGTCATGATCAATAAAGAAACAGATTCTTCACTGACCTGTAGAAATACTTTGACTCACCCTCAAACATGTGCCTTCCATACATATGCCCAAATGCACCTTTGGGAGTAGGTCCAGAAACACTCTTTTCCATTCATCTGCTTTTTAAAATAATATGCACATGGGAAACGGATGTGGCTCAATCGATTGGGCTACCATCTACCATATAGGATGCCCAGGGTTCGATTCCCGGGGCCTCCTGGTGAAAGGCAAGCTGACCCAGGCGGCAAGCTGGCCTGAGTGGAGAGTGGGCCCGTGTGGGGTGCTGGCCTGCGTGGTGTGCTGACCCGCGCAGGAGTGCTGGCCCATATGGAGAGCTGTGCAGCAAGATGACACAACAAAAAGAGACACAGAGGAGAGACAATAAGAGATGCAGCAGACCAGAGAGCTGAAATGACCCAAGAGATTGAGCACCTGTCTCCCACTCTGGAAGGTCCCAGAATCGGTTACCGGTGCTGTCTAAAGAGAAGACAGGGGAAGTGGGTGTGGCTCAGTGGATAGAGCCCCCGTTTACCATATGGGAGGCCCGGGTTCGCGTCCTGAGGCCTCCATGTGAGGGCACGCCGGCCTGAGCGGTGCGGTGGGCTGATGCAGCAACCTCACGGCAGGAAGCAGGTGTGGCGCAATGGATAGAGCACCCGTTTACCATATGAGAGGCCCCGGGTTCGCTTCCCGGCGCCTCCTTGTGAGGGCAGGCCGGCTCGCATGGCGCTGTGGGCTGATGCGGCAAGACCTCACAGCAAGGGGGAGATAAGCAGACGCAGAGAAGACACGCAGCAAATGGACACAGCAGCACAAGCAGCAAGGGGGGGATAAATAAATAAAATAAATAAATCTTTAAAAAAAATAAAATAAAAAAATAAAGAGAAGACAAGCAGCAATAGAAGAACACACAGAGAGCAGACAGCAAACACCAAACAAAGAGGGGGTAGGGAGAAATAAATAAATAAAACAAATCTTTAAATAAATAATAATAATATGCACAGGAGACTATTCCTAGGCTGTTCTCATGAATGAGATGAAGCCATTCCTTTCAGCCCATAGTGCTAAAGAAAAGCATCATCATGTAAATACAGAAAAGGTGTCTGTTTTCAACGAGAGTATTTATGGTACCTGGGCCAAGATGATTGACCTGAGTTCAACGACTAATGGAGAACCAACAAATATTCCTTCTCTTTCGCCAACAACTTAAAAGAATACAACATTAAGCTGAAGAGAAGATTTAATAAGCCTAAACACGTGTAATCTAAGAAAGATGAAATGTAAGTCACAGAGGGAGTCTAGGTAGTGTATTGAATATCATACAGCAGTTTCACAAATTGTTTATTTCATTTACCAGATGAACCTTTTAAAATTTCCTCTCTGTGTACCTTAGTCCTAATGTAAAATCCCCCTGAATTGCCTCAATGCCTGCACAGCCCTTTCTGGGATCTTGGCCAGGAGCAATGCACGCAGAGTTAACACCAGACTTGAGCAGCTCTCTGCCCTGGGTAAGGTTAATAAACAGGAACATTTGACTCATAATTTGTTCTCCTCATGTTAAGTAGATTGCAATAACTCAGCTGTCCAGGATCTGTTTATCAATGCTCTGTGGCTTTCAGCAGCAAATATTTTATAACCACTAAGTAGATGTTCAGACCACTCATCAAATGAAAATCTCCTCTAGTCAGAGCTGCTTTTGTCATCACATCCCACCAACTGAAGAGCCCTGGAGAGGTAGTAACCCTGCCCCCAGAGCCTATCAGGGGAAATCTCTCCCACTAAATGACTTTAATAGAAACTGGACTGCCTCAGAAGAGGCTATAACATTTCAGGGTCTCCTCACTGGCCTATACTATCTAGTAAATCTTAATTTTATTTTATCATCTCTTTCATATGCATTGTAATGAAAGCTAAATGAGGTATATGGAGTGAAGAGGGGTTGAAACAAGGGAAGATGAGCATAAGAAGAAAGCAAAGAAAGGAGAGGAAGAAGGGAGAGAAAAAGGAAGAGAGCTTAAGAAGGGGAAAGCGAGTAAAAGAGAAAGACAAGTAAATACAGCCTACGTTATGTTGCCTCTGTAGCCCTAAAACTAGAACACTTGAAATTAATAAAAGAAATGATGATTGTTGCTGAATATGCTTCCTCCATAATAATCTGACTTTTGTTAATTAACTGCAGTAGTTCTGGCATTTCCCATTTGGTATATATATACTGTATTATCTCCAAAAGGAAGGCATGCAACAGTTTAACAGCAGGATATTGGCCAATTTTTAAAGTATTTATATCAAAACTGGATTCACTGGCTGGCCTATCATGCCTGCCTATAAAGAATCTGTTAGATAAAGTAATGTCTCAAATAGTATACAAATAGAAAGTTAACATTCACCATTTCCATTATTTGAGCATTTCTGCATGCCAAAAAAAAATTGCTTGTGATTCAATATTTGAATCAAAGCCCTTGTACTTATCATTTACACAAACAAATGAATTCCTCTTTGATTAAGCTTCTCTTTGGATACAGTCACTTGCTACGGAGAAGTACTAAATAATACTGGTACTGGTACTAGCAGTCGGGTACTATGATTGGCTCAGCCTTGGCCTGTTCCACATCTACAGCAAGAGGCGGCACAGAGAAGTACTGTAGAATAACATTCCCTCAGATTTACAGAGAATGCAGGAGAGGCAGTTCCCCAAAGGCAGCACTTTACTAAAACACAACAGCAGAAATGCAAGGCAGACAAAAACATAGACAACAACTATACTGAAAATCCCCTCTCTCCTATTTCTCCCTAACTTCTGTGGGTTGCAATAACCACATTAACCACAGAGTATTAGTAGCATCTCTATGACAACTACTAAGACTCTCAAAAAGGGATGATTAATAATTATAAGAGAAAAAAATAACAATTATTAGAGGTAGTCTCTCCTGAAGATGTAAGGGATAAGTTAGTAAGACAACTTCAAGAGTAAAAGACTTTAAGTTGGAAGGAACACTTAATGTGACGTCTCTAATTTGGAAAATTCTGCTTCTGATTCATATACAGAAAGTTACAAAAGACAGTCATTCTCACCCTAATAACAAAAATAAGCTGGAAAGGTATGAAATCTTACTTAAAAAAAAAAATTAAAAAAACCTGTTAGAAGAAGACATAAATAAACCCAAATGAACTAAATCCAGAGCATAAGGAAACCATTATAGGAGAGAAAAAGAGTTCCCACTGCTGTCATTCCTGACAGAACTGCAGGAGGAGGAGGAATCTGCAACAGGTTTGGTAAAGGGACAATGGCTTCTTGTAGGAAGCAGGTCTGATTTCAATTTTGAGGAGCCCCAGCCACAGAGCAAGTCTCCAACCACCCATCATGTCTTTCCCATGGGTCTTCACTGAGTACTTAAGAGTAGTACATCAAAGTAGCAGCAGATAAGGAGATTTGAGCAAGATATCCTATGAGATGATCAGGGTTCCCTCCTAAGTAAAGGCAGATGCCAGTGAGAAACAGGGGTTAGGGCAGGGCAGGGGAGCTGAGAGCAATTCATCAGGAGTACTTCATGCTTTAAGACCAAGGGCAGGACAGGAGAACTAAAATCCTCCTGCCCCTACCACCACCAGGCACTCCTGGCTTTAACCTAAGGAAGAGTAGGGCCAGAAGGGTTGAGATACTTCCAAGGTATTCAGGTCCTCACAAAGGATAGGACTGCCACCTTTAAAGACCTATGGATGGCAGAGAAGAACACAAACACAACACCTGAGACTCAGAAAGCATGTGGGAGGGGTTGTGGAAGCTAACAGCTTAGCTATGAAGCACAGTGCTCAAATATCAGGCTCAAATATCAGAGTCTACTGAAAGAAAAGTTTTGATCTTGTCTTCAAAAACATTTCAACTCAGCGATAAATTGAATCAAAGTAAAATTGCAACAAAGCCCAGAATCAGCTCAATTAAAGAGCAGATTGATGAGCCCCAACTCTAGAGATCTGGCATAAGAAATAGCATTTGCCTTTCTAGAGATATAAATTATTTATTTTAATACCTACCACTCTTTTATTTTAAAATATCCTGCATGAAATAAAAAAAAAAAATTGTTGCAAGACACTCCAACAAGTGGGGAAGGAGATGATACCAATAATCAAGACAGAAAACAATAATAACACACCCAGAGATGGACAAGATGTTACAATTATCAGACAAGGATTTTAATATAAATATGATAAAAAGGATAAAGAATCTAACAGGAAAAGGGAGCAACAGCATGAAAAGACATAAATTTTCATCAGAGATTTGGATATTGTAAAAACAAACAAAACAAAAATAAGATATTGTATTTTCAATTCATTAGATGGACTTAAAAGCAAACTACACATGACAGAGGAAAAGATCAGTGATCTAGAAAACAGATCATTTGAAGGCACACATGGAGAAGTACAAAGAGAAAAAAAAGTGGGGAAAAAACCTACAATAGCTGAGATCTGTAGGACAATTTCAAATGGTTTAACACACAGGTAAATTGAAGTACAAGAGGGAAAGCAGAGAGAAAATAAGGTAGAAAAAATATTTGATTAGGTAAAGGTCAAGAGCTTATTGATGAAAGATATCAACTCACAGATACAAGAAAAATACATTTTATATTAAAACCTAAGTAAAATTATTTTGCACTTGTGAGTAAAAGTTTTTGCAAGTTAAAAGCCAAAGGAATTAAAGTTAAAAACCAGATTTTCCTGACCTAGCAAGTTAATCATCCAAAGTCCAAAATTGTTAAGTTAAAGTTCAAAACCTGTCTTCTCTGATTTAGTTTTCTTTTTTGTCTCAGACAGTGGAGTTCTTGAAGGCTCATTCAAGTTGTGGTTCTCTTGGTAGCTTCAGTCAGGGCTATCACTTGGTTTCAACATCACCAGGTGCAATTAGTTGGTGTTTGCTGTCCAGAGTCCACAGCTGTGGACTTAAAGTCAATTGGATGGATTCTCCCAATGACACATTAATGTTGGTGCTACTCATTCACCATATCTGTAGGTAATTGCTCTAAATTGCCCTTCTGAAAAAGTCTATACATTTCAAATGAAGACTCCCATACCAGGGATTATGGGAGGTGCCGATCCTTTTCACTCAATGTGTTTAGCTTTTTAGTTCCCCTGTTCTTCTGTCCTCTGAGTTCTTGGCACTTCAGAACTGCCTGCAAGTAGGCTCTGTCTAGTAATATGGCCTCCACAGTATCTTGGGAGACGGCGTTTTTCAGCTTGTGCTGCTATCTCACTTCTTGTATTAGAGTTGCTTAGGGAAGAAATTCACCTGTACACCACAAATGGTCAACAAGAAAAGTCTCTTATCTGGATATCTACATGCAAAAGAATCAGGTTGTACCTCTACTTCACACAATATATAACACTATTTCAAAATGGATCAAAACCTAAATGTAAGAGCTAAAACTACAAAACTCTTAGAAGATAACATAGGTAAAAATCTTCATGATCTTGGGTTAGGCAATGATTTCTGAATGACACCTAAAGCACAAGCAGTCAAGGAAAATTTAGATAAATCATACTTCAACAAGATTAAAAACTTTTATGCTGCAAAGGACAACATCAAATGAAAAGACAACACACACTGAATGGGAGAAAATTTGTGCAAGTCATATAACCAATAAGGATTTAGTATCCAAAATATATAAAGAACACTTACAACTCAACAATAAAAAGACAACCTAATTTAAATATAGGAAAATGATTTGAGTAGATATTTCTCCAAACAAGATATACCAATGGCCAATAAGCACATGAAAAGATGCTCAATGTCATTAGTCATCAGAAAAACCCAAATGAAAACCATGATGAGATACCCCTTCACACACACTGTTAAGTTTAATCTCCATGATAACTGCAAAAAAATATCAGAGAATATGCAAGCTGACAGAGACAGAAATTAGAGTACAAATTGTCAGGGGTGGGAGGCAGAAAGAATGGGAAATTAATGCATAATGGGGATAGTTTCCATTTGGGGAGAAGGGAAAGTTTAAGTAATGGAAGGTGATGAAAGTATCACAATATTTTGAATGTCATTTAACCTATTAAGTTGTGTGCTTGGGCATGGTTGAGATGGAAATGTTTACATTGTTTATATGTTCCCACAATTTAAAAAAAGAAAGAAAGAACAACAAGAGAGACAACAACAATTAAATGCAATGAATAATCCTGGATGAGCTCTAACAAGGGAGAAAGAAAAGCTCAAAAGGACATTATTGGGACATATGAAAAATTGGAGTGTAGAATGTAAGATTTATATCAATGTTAAATTGTTTGAACTTGATAACTGCACTTAAGGTGGTTATATAAGTGAATATCCTTGTTCTTAGGAAATGTACATGACAGTATTAAGTGTTCAAGGAGCATGATTAATACAACCTACACACAAGTGTTCAGAAAATAGATTGATAGATTAGATAGATAGATGATACTGCAAATGTGACAAAAAGTTAAAATTAGTGCCTCTGGGTATCTGGTCAAGGGGAGGCAAGAGTATGTTGGAATTCTCTATATGAGGTATGTATTATTTTGTAAATGTCCTGTAAGTTTGAACATATTTCAGAATAAAATAAAATAAAATGATGCAGCTGCTTTGGAAAACAGTTTCTGGCAGTTCTTCAAAAAGTTAAACATAGAGTCACCATATTACCCAACAATTCCACTTCTAGGTATATAACCAAAAGGATTGAAAACAAATATACACACAAAATCTTGTATCCCAAGGTTCATAGCAATACTATTCATGACAGCTAAAAAGTAGAAACAATCAAAATGTTTGATAAATGGATAAACAGTATGTGGTATATCCATACCATGGAATATTACGTGGCAATAAAAAAGGAAAGCAGTACTGCTAAATGCTGTAACACAGCTGAACCTTGAAAATATGCTAAGTGAAAGAAGCCAGACACAGAAGGCCATATATTGTATGATTCCATTTATATGAAATGTCCAGAATCCAGAATAGGCAAATCATAGAGACAGAAGGTAGATTAGTGGGTGCCAAGAGAATGGGGAGAGACTGCTAATGGGTACTGGGTTTCTTTGAGGGGTGATAAAAATGTTCTACGATTAGATAATGAGATAGATGCACAACTCTGTGACTATACTAAAAACCACTGGATTGTACACTTTACAAGGGTGAATTTATGATATGTGAATTATATATCAATTTAAAGAAAGAAAGAAAAAAAAGCACTGTCAACCTATTCTTGAACAGAAGCTACTGCTGCTACTTCAGAATCCTGAGCCCCAAGGGCCTAATGAAGATCAAAACCACTGCCATATATTCAAGATGCTGTCTTTCCTCCTTCCATAAATTTCTATGACACATTCTCTTAGAACTAGTTGTATAAGATTTTGTATGACATCACAACAAAATGTAGTGACTTAAAACAGCAACTGTTTTTTTAGCCCAAGATTCTACAGGTTGGCAAGTTGAGTTAGGCTTAGCTGGGCAGTTCTGGTCTTGGCTGGTTTCATGGATCCGCAGTCAGGATCTGGGATGACTGGGGGCCATCTAGGCTAGGACAGCCACAGTTGGGAGAGATCATCCCTGCTCTGCATGGTTTCTCATCCTCCCAGTTTGGCTGGGATGGTTATCAGCGGGGCAGCAGGGGTCTAAGAATGAGAGAGGAGGCATAGGCTCAGAACGAGTACATCATCAATTCTTTCATCTTCTATTGGCCAAAGCAAGTCACAAATCCAGCCAAGCTTAAAGGAAGGGGAAAAAGATTTTAGTGCTTGATGGGAGGAGCTACAAAGTCACATTGCCAGGGGTATGGATTCAGGGAAGAGTGAAGGACTCTGGCCATTTTTGTAATCTACCATTTCCTTGAGCAGAAGTTCACGGCAGCAGCTGTGCAGGGGGCTTAGAATGGACCAGTATAGATCACAGCAGGAGAATAGAGAGTTCCAGAAGGGAAATTTCCAAGGGACAAAAAAAAAGGAACTGATAGACAACCTGATGTGTTTGACTGGATTTAAAGTATTTTTAGAGTTCTTTCAGAAAGTTCTTTCACTGGTATGGATTATACGATCACAGACACAATTCTTTAAGGGATCAGGTGTGTGATGTAACCAAATGTAAGCCATCAAGGAATAAACTGTAGAGTGCATGCCCAGCTTAAAACATTCAAATATTAATTCCAGGGAAAATAAAAAGGATTTTAATTATGTTAAATACAGTATCATATAAAGTTCATTGTGCATGTGATCATATTTACATATTTACCTACTTATATATTTACATGGTCATAATAATGTGAACACTGAATATTAATTCAAAAACCCCCCAAAAAATGTGTTGTAACAAAAACAGGAGAATACAGGAAAGAGGAGGTGTATGTTTTTGGAGCAGGAAATGGGTTGAGAGATGAGGAATCAAAATCCAAAAATCGATAGGAAACTCAAAACATCTCAAGTATTACTAGTAGGAACTGAGGCAAATCTGATTTACTGATTTACTGAGAAACTCCCAAGATGCATGCTAAAAAGCAGGGATATAAATCTAGGCAGCAAATGTTAGTGATTTAGGCTGTCCTATACATTATATTAGTATACTATATTTGTCTAACTAAAAATAACTTTATGTGAAGAAATCTGGGCAAAAGTAGTACAAAAATTAATTTAAAACATGTTCCACTACACTTAAGTAAATATAGGAAATAAAGGTTTAAGAGTTCCAGTTGTGCATGGGCAATCTTTGTGGCCTGAAAAATAGTAGTTAATGTAGCCACAGAACGATAATAAATGATTTCAAAACCTCAAAGTTTATTGGGAAGATTTACAAAATGTATCTGTATTTGTTTGAAATGGCCCTACCCATGAACATGGATTTAAAGTCATTACTGGACAATTACCCTTCTCCCCCTTAAAGATCAATTTGGTAACCTCGTCCTAAGTAGGCCCTTCTATTTTAAAGACAACCTTAAACTTCATACTGAGAGAATTAGTATGTGTAAATTCATACAAAGCCTGCAATGGTAGAACATGAAGGCAAACACATTCCTGAATGACAAAATAATCTTTTCATCCTCTGGTTTGGGTTCAGGTACTTATTTTTAGCTCAGAGGCTTTATAATTTTTATAAAATAAGAGTACCCATAAATCTTCCCTGTCAGAAAACCAACAGTAATTGACAGTGTTTTTTGGATCTTGGCTTCCTTGAAGCAATTCTCTTTCATCTTCTGTATTTTGAAAACCACATACAGGGTTTCTCCGCAAGGCCAATTAGATTGATGTATTGGCTGGGGATGAGTAACCTATGGAATGAAGAACTGGCCAGAGCCATTATTCCCACAGGCACACTCATGAAGCACACCTGCCTCTCATTCAAAGCCTCATCGCATACACCCTGATTTTAAGCAGAACTTAAACAAAATGCATCTAAATGGTAAAACCACTCATTTCCATTAAGCCTACCACATCTTCAGTGTGACTGGAAAGCCAAGCTTATATTTTGTGATTTTTTTTAGACCAAGAACAAGTATTCATATCAGCCCTTAAGTTTTGGTCTTCCTGTCTCATCTCTCTCCTCAAAATTTTAGATGAGAGGAAATTTAACCAAATTATTTTGATAGTTTTAAATTATCTTAGTGTTTTAGTTTCCCAGGCTGCTTAAAGCAAAATACTATAAAATGGTTTGGCTTAAACAATGGTAATTTATTCACTTACAGTTTTGAGGCTGAGAAAATGTCCAAATCAAGGCATCATCAAGGCGATGCTTCCTTCTCAAAGACCTGCTGCCTTCAATCCTTGACTCCCCTGTCTCGTGGCCAGGCACATGGCAGTATCTGCTGGTCTTTCCCTTCTCCTCCCGGGTCCCATTGCTTTCAGCTTCTTGCTTCTGTGGCTTTCTCTTTGTCTGAATTTCATTCTCTTATAAAGGACTCCAGGAAGAGGATAAAAACGCATTCTGATTGAGGTGGATCACACCTTAACTCAAGTAGCTATATCAATAGATCCTGCTTACAGTGGGTCCATACCCACAGGAATGGATTACATTTAAGAACATATTTTTCTAGGTACATACAGCTTCAAATCACCACACTTGGTATAGACACATTCTATAGGAACAAAATGACAATCAATTTGGAGATTAAAGGGAAGGATTTCATTTTTTCATTCAATTGAATGGGTATCTATCGGGTATCTACTCTTGGAAGAGACACTGTAGGGTTTGCTAAAATGAGATGTTCACAGTCCCAGCTCTGAAAAGATCTTACACTTTAGTAATGGAATCAGAAATTAACCAGGGTTTGCACATTTGTGCCTTGTAGGTAAATTTGGTCCACGGCGCTGTTTTTGTTTGCTCATTTTGTTAAGTTTATAATTTGGATGTTTTAAACTGGCATGCACTCCCCAGCTCATCCTTTGCTGACTTACATTTGGCCACTTCACACAATTATATCATCTACTTGACCCTTGAAGGAATTGAGTTTGCGACACTGATGGTAATTTCTAAATACACCACATGAGAAAATGAAATAAATTTGGAGATAGTGTGGTGTAAAGGGAAGTATACATATTTTTTTACGTGAAACAGACTCTCCTATGAATCCTTGTTCTTCTACTTAATACCTAAGTGATATTAAGCAAAATATAATACTTCTCTGACTCTTAGTTGTTTTTCTGTTTTGTTTTGTTATGTTTTGTTTTTTACCTGTGGAACTGAAAATACCTGTCTCAGTGTGGTTGTAAGAACTAAATAAGGTGATTTTTTATTAGCACAGATCTGTCATTTAGTAAATACTCTAAGTTGACACTCACCCTTCCTCTTCCCTACAGTAGATGCCTGTACAAGCTCAGAGGAAGGGTCCATTAATTCTAGCTGACTGATCAGACTTTTGCTCCAAGTTTATATCTTGTGTGGTGGTTTGGAACTGTATGTACTCCAGAAAACCATGTTCTTAAATCTTATCCATTCCTGTGGGTATAAACTCATTGTAAGTAGGATCTTTGTTGAGGCTACTTCAGTTAAGGTATGACCCATGTCTTTTAGGATGGAACTTAATCTTATTACTGGAGTCCTTTATAAATGGATTGAAGAGAGAGAGAGAGAGACAGAGAGAGAGAGAGAGAGAGAGAGAGAGAAAGAGAGAGAGAGAGAGAGAGAGAGAGAGAACCACAGAAGCAAGAAGTTTAAATCAACAAAACCCAGAAGAGAAGGGAGAGATTCAGCAGATACCACCATGTGCCCTGCCATGTGTCTGACATCAGCAATATTTGTCCTTCAAGGAGACGAAAATTTTCCTTCCTGAGAAGGGTCACAGGATGTGGAGAATATGGAGGGAATGGTGATGTCCAGGGGATAAAATGCGCCATTTGGGAAAGTGTATTCACCACTTTGGGGGTGGTATCATGATTACAGGAAAACACAAGATCTAAAATAAAGTCCATCATAAGAGTGACCCACCAGTGGACTTGGATATTTTTCTAGTGGCATACTTGCTGTCCCTCAGACTGGTGATCCAAGCACATGACTCTTGGCTCCACTACACCCTGGCACTGGTGCCCTCACTTGGCAATGCCTGCAATTTTCAAGTACCCATGAAAGATCCAGCAAGCAGTTCTTTGTTTGGGCATATCACACACCCCCATCCCAGTTTGGGGGTTAGTTTCTGTGTTAGTTTTGGCAAAACTCTAACCTTGAAAAAGTCTACGCATTTCAAGAAACTGGAGGACTCTAATGCTCTGGATAATTCATCAGGCACTTTCTTAAGTGCAAATCTTTTACTCTGATCAGGGTATTGTCCGTTCTACTCACGTAACCAGGTGATTCAGTTATATGAAAGTCCACCAAACCTAATCCTTAAAGAGTTAATTCACAGCACTGATAACATTCTAGCTGACAAAGCTGTCAAAAATGACTATACTATGATCAGAGACTGGGGGTCAGTCCTGCATCAGAGTGATCCTGTTAGAAGTTGCAAACACGCAGCACTTCACTTCAGGAAAACAGTACTTTGTTGCATTCTTCCTTGAACGCTGAGCCTGGAGTCTCCATAGGCAGCTGCTTTTGCCATAATACGTTGGGAAAATGTACGGATGTTCCCTAAATCTCTAAGGAAGGCAGGAATGGGAGCAGGTTTCAACTTTAAACAGTTGAGAATCCTCTGATGGCTCTCTTGTTCCTTGTTTTTCTCCCATAGTGCTATATTTCCTACATGCAGTGTATGGGGTGTGGCCATTGACCCCTACTGAAAAACAAGCAGCTGGATCTGAAATTTTATGTCACATATAGTCTTAGTTTTCCAGGGTTGCTATGACAAATACAACACACTAGATGGCTTAAATGACAGTAATTTATTGTCTCACAGTTTTGGAGGCTGGAAATCCAACATTGAAGGTAACACCAGGCCATGCTTTCATTAAAGTCTGTAGCATTCTGGTGATGGCTTGCTAGCAATCCTTGGCATTCCTTGGCTTGTAGATACATCTCTGCCTCCATCACAAGGTGATCTTTCCCTCTCTGGCTTCTAAACATCTGCACCTGAATTTCCTCTGCTTTTAAGGGCTTCAGCTCTATGGATTATGGCCCACATGATTCAATTTGGCCTCATCTAAATAGGATTTTCAAAGGTCCTATTTACAAATGAATTCACAACCATGGGACTAAGGTTTAGGACTTGATCATGCCATTATGGGGGACATGATTCAATCTACCATTCACATGTAATGTCTAGATTGCTCTCCTCTTCAGAGAATACCCAATGTACCTATTGAGGTTTCTGAAATTGGCAGAGAGACTCCAATATGAGCAGATCTGGGACAAATGATAAAGTCATATGAATGTGGGTGGCTTGTACATACACCCATGGGAGCTTCTAACAAAAATTCAAATCTTCAGTTTCTCTTGAAAATAAAGATGTAGTAACAAATAATCTATATCCCCATATGCCCCCAATCAACAGAATTTTAATAAAATTACCTCCTTTAGACAAGCATGTTCTCTCCAACTCACTACAATCTTCACTGCTTCCTGCTGTGTTAGAGGGACTACTTTCTTCATTTATATTTGAGTTTGCACATCTTAATTTAAAGGGTGAGGGAAGACGAAGGGAAAAAAGGAAGGGAGAACCAAGTATGAATTAGTTAGAAACATATATACCAAACTAAGAGGGTAGAAAGAGAGGTTGGGACCACAATGTGAAGGGCCCTGATCTTTATTCTATAGGTGATATTGGGACATTGAAGATTTAACTAAGATTTAGAAAAATGTCAATTGTTTTAGGAAGATAGCTTTGGAAGCAGTATGGAAGACGCAATGTAAAGTTTAAGGTTAGAAGCAAATAGGTTGTTAGAGGAGAGTACACATGAGAAATGATGAGAGTATGGGTAAAATCTTTGCCCATAGTGATGGGAATGAGGGAAGGAATAATGGAGAAAATGCCGAGGTGGAATTAATAGAACTTAGTAGCAAATTGGCTAGGAGGATAAGAGAAAGGAAATGAAAATGAGCATGATGATACTAGCCTAAATTTCTGGGAGGAGACCATTAACCAAGGGGAAAAATTCAAGAATTGAATTTTGGGAAAAAGATGAAATTTCTTTTAAATGTGTTGAAGTTGAGGAAGTATGATCGTTTATTATGGACACATCCAGGAAATGGAGCTGGGGAGAAAAGAAAGGACTAAACCTAGGGGTTTGGAAATCATCAGCATGAAGATAATATATGAAGCCAAGGTACTGGATGAGATTGTCCAGGACAAGGAAAAGAAGGGCATAGGCAGTCTTCAGCAGCACTATATTTATAGAGAAGGGGACATAAGAAGTGCCAACAAGTGAGACTAAGAAACAAACGTAGGAAAGATAGAGGATGTGCTGGATATTTTCCGTTTGTCCTTCCAAATCCAAATCCACTTCCCACCCTGGCAGGCTGACTTGAATGTACTGCATCAGTCAGCTCCCTTGTCTTCTGGAATGCAGTCTGGTTTAGCCAATGGAAAGCACTGGCAGAGATGAGTGTTTGAGAAGAGAGTAAAGACAGGGTAATTATTCTCCTGGCTCCCAACCTACTAGGTTGCCCCAGGTTAGCTAGACAGTCCTCTCCACACAGCAGTTTTGGTAACTGCTCCCACCCCTCATCCCCTAGTGGTAGTCACAACTTCTCCTGTCTCCAGTCCCAGCCCACTGCACCATCCCTTGCTGGTTTCCTATACCCTGCCCTCATCTTTGTACAAGGTCACTTGATTAAACTCCCTTCAATGATTCAGTGTGACTATGTCCTCTGTTTCCTGCTGGGATCCTGACTGATGCAAGGTATAAATTCAGGAGGATGCAATATCCTGAAAGCTATGGTAGAAGAGTTTACATAAATGCTACAGGACACATAATGGGATAAGGACTGGAAAGAAGCAATGAGTTGGACTTTTTTTTCCAGATGGCTGGTGTGGGAAGGAGTCAGAATGCAAGGTTTTATGGAGGAAATGAATGCTGAGGAAATAGAGGCAATGGGTAAATATATATCTTCAAAAACCAGTGGTCTAGGGGAAAAAGGTAAATGGGACACCAGTCTGAAACAGTACTAATCTATGCCTTGAAAACTGGGGCGAGATGGAAATAGCACCATGAAACTGCTTATCTTCATCAATTGTCTCGTCACATGCTTCAAGTGGCCTCCTTAACTTAGCAAATCACCTTCTTCCTTGGATTTTAACTTGACAAAAATGTTTCATATATGACCAAGAGACATTATTTAGAAGGCTATATTACTGAGTAATGAAATATCTCGTTCAGAATTACCTCTCTGAATAATTTAGATTATTAATCATTTAAAGGACAACATAAGCCACCTCTAAGAAAATGGTGATTCTTTATTGCTTGTTAAAAATATTTACATTTTCCTCTACCAGCTGTATATAAGGAATTGATATTTTCTGAATTGCTAAGTCAATAGCATCTTCCTTGAGCTATCAAAGGATTTGATAAACCAGCAAAACATGAGAGCCTCTGCTGCAAATAAGTGGGAGGCACTCGGGCTGTCAGGCAATTAAGTGGACCTGAATAAGTTGATGTAATTAAGCCTCTTACTGCATAATTATCTTTATTTTAAATGTGTCTTTTGATGAAACATCTGTTCCCTGCTCCAGATATGAAAAGAGGGACCCATGCTCATGAAGAAAACAGAGCTTGTGAGGCCCTCACACATGTTGCCTGTGCTGCTCAGATTCAAGGCAACAAATGTTGTCATTTGTTCCATCTTTGCATGCAAGAGGCAGGTGTCCTCAGTCCTCAGCCCGCATTTGCCTGACCTCCGAGCTCACAGCAGCTGCCTGGAGCCTTGTTACACAAAGCAGTCCCTGGGTGCTGAGAGGACACTCAGAAGCAGGGGCTGCATCTAACTGCCAGGGCTAGCGCTTTGGCCATATTCAAAGGAGAACAATCAGATTTGTTCCACAAACTAAGGTTGGGTACTAATGGTCAGCATGACATCCTCGGGTCCTGTCTGCAGGCTGCCCTTCAAGATCCAATCCCTTTAATCAAAAGCCGATGTGATTAATCAAACCTGAACTTGTTGAGGGCAGGACAGCCTAATTGTGATGAATTCTGTACATTGTATTTGTCTTAGTTTGTCAAATCCCTGTGTTTGTTTGAATCAGGGATTTTGGATCACATAAGGGACATTTACGTGAGAAAGCCACAGGCTTTGGAGGGAAATAGACCTGGTCTTATATTCTGGTGCTGCCACTTGGGAGCTGGGTGACCATTCATTTTTCTCCTTCAGCCTCAACTTACTCATCTCTAAATTGGAAATTATACCTTTCCCCCCCAGGGTTACTGAGAGAATTAAAAGAGCAGCATACTGCCTGATACAGTGCCTTGAATACAGTATCAGATCTCAGTAAGCCTCAGCTCCTTCCCCCTTTCTCTGACCCACTTCCTCCCACTGTCCACGCAGAGGCTAAATGCCAGGCTTCTAATTAATGATGAGAAATCTGCTGTCAAGAACGCTGACCAGCACCACCTTTCTCTACAGTATCCAGTAGATTGGGGAGCAAGGATTCAGATCACCGGAAGGTGGTGGTTAACGGAATCAGGCCACAAAAGCCTCGCATCTGGAGGAACCAACACCTTCCTCAGTGACCTGAGGTCTCACCCTGGAGCCTGGGTCACAGTTTCTCTGGTTACTAATGCAGTGATTCCACCGGGGCCTTTGCCGCCAACTCCATGTTCCATATTTTGTGTGGATCACTCCCTTTCTCACTATTTCTCTCCTTCAACATCCTAATGTCATTCATACTAGACCAGTTTAAGCCAATGCCTTAGTTTCTCTTTTTTAAAAATAGCTTTATTGAAGTATAATTCATATACCATTGTTAAATTGTACAATTAAATCCAATGCTTGTCTGTAGAGTGGATACCTTTATTCTACTTAGAAGAAGAAAACTCATCCTCATGTAACACTTTTCTTAGGATATCATTACACAATCTGTATAACCATCAGTGGACAGCAGCTCTGGCTGAAGTCATAAAAGTGAGGACATGCTCACAGTCACCTGATATGCTAAGGCACAATACCGGAAGCAGCTCTCACACTCTGTGCCCCCAATCGTGTGTATTGGGGAAGGAGGCAGGCATTGGGTCTCTGAATGCAGCAGGCTGCCAAAAACACAACCTTCGGGAACTCCCAAAGCAAAGTTGGATGGGGGCACAAGCTCACAAACTCTGTGCGTCAGTGAGCAGGTGTGCATCCTCCCAAGTGTGAGTGTGGCTGTGCACACAGGTGTGGACTTATCCGCCCCCTCCCCCCCAGGTTTTTCATGTGGCTCTGGAGGTTCAGAGGGATCAGAAGGTCTAAGACGACCTCGTTCACATATTTGGCAGTTGGTGCTGCCTATTGGCAGACCATTTCTTTTCTTTGTAGACTCTCATCCTTCAATAAGCTAAATCACCTTCCTTTCATTGCGGTCTCAGGGCCGGGCCCCAAGAAAGCAAAGGCAGAGGGTACTTGGCCTCTTGAGGTCTGGGTCCCAGAATTCCCACATCACTTCTGCTACATTCTATTAGCCATAGCCAGTCACAAGGCCAACCCAGATGCAATGAGGTGAGGAATAGGCTCTATCGCTTGATGTCATAGGACATCATATGATGTATTTAATCTACCCCACCCATACATAGGGCTTTGCTTGACTTACAGCAATGCCATGAGCTTACTGCAATGCCATGAGGTCAACTACTGTTTTACCCATCTTTTAGATGACGAGATTAAGACCTAAGCTTAAGAGCACAGCTTGTGTGACAGATCACGTTTGGAACCCAGATCTGTCTGACACTTACTAAGGACCCTACTGATTTGAGATAAAGGAAACTTGGTTTTATGAATAAGGCTTATAAGGAAATTGCTCTCTCCTCCATCAATCAATATGTCAGGACTCAAACAAATGGTGCCCTTTAAGTAGTTTTATCCAAAAGATTCCATTTCACCTTTGAAAGATTATAATGTCCTCTCCCTGATCTCCAATTTTGCCCTTTCCCTAAGGTCTGTTGCCCTCTTATAAAAATGGGTTCTAACTCAGGCCAAATTCAGTTGCATATAAACTTCAGAGAAAGCATGAATATGCCCTTACCTACATGAAGAATTGACTTAAATTTTCCGGCTAATGGGTAGATGCAGAAGTTCTGTGGGTTGGGCAATAATTTGCTTTAGTTTTAATTTTTACAGTCTTTGGTTTGATATTATGATATACTTTAGTCACCTCAATGGAAGTATTTATCTAAAATGACCTTTTAAAAGTTAGGAGAAGGATCATAGAGATAGCACATCACCATCTTCCTGGAGAGGTAGAAAGGACATTAGATTCATTTGAGCTTTGCAAATGACTAGCTGTTTGATTTTGGACAAGTCATTTCACCAGTTTGGGGCTCAGTTTTCTCATCTCTTAAATGACAGTATTGAGCTGGTTGCCCTCTCAACTCTTCCAGCTCTAACATCATTTGAGTCTAAAGCCAGAGCATACTTTCTTTATATCCTCTACACGTTTTTATTCCAAAACACATTGACATCATGTTAAATTAGATTGACTTATGTTTCCCCATGTAAACAATTGTGGCTAGTGCCAAAATTTGCTAACAAACAGAAAACAGGCATGCTTCAAGCTCTTTCCTTTAATGTTCTGAATACATTTTTGATGTGTTGAAAAACTGTAAGGTATTTCTATATGCTGATCTTTATTTGACTCCTTATAGCACACCAAAAATATTTCACAGAGCCCCTTTCATACCTTTTCTGGAACATCATCCAAAAGTTGAGCAAAAATATTTGAACAAGATGTCTTAGTTTTAAAAAAAATACATCTGCGTTAGAGAAAAAAAGCAAATGCACACACTAGATGTTAATCTTTCTGTTTGATAAACCAAAACATGTTGATAAGTCCCTGCCAAAGAGTTGAGATGTATTATAAATGAATGTAACTTTTGTTGGACAGCATGCTGACTGAACTGAAGAATATAGCCTAGAGGCGTTTATAACTAGATAGAGATACCATAGGATACAGAGTTCTTGGGGAAAATCGCAATTGAAATTGTGAAATATTTTGGAAAGCAGGAGTTCTAAACTATCATCTTCCCAGCAGATCTGATTACTCTCATGTGTTCTTATTTCACAGCAAACACTGATCCAGTTGACATTTGGGGTGGAAGTCTCCCAAACAAACAGTTTGTGGCATCGTTGGAAATATTCTGGATGGTCATGCATTATGGGAAGGCCTGATAGTATTCTAAACTGTAGTTTGAGTCCATTGAGTTTTCCTGTAATTAAAAGAAAAAGAAAAGATCTTGAGTAAGGAAATAAGCTCAGACTTTAAAATGCACTGTTCTTTGGCATATGGACCACTTGACCTCCACTACAAGTCTTGACATAGGGCAGTTTAACCTAATACACAGGGGGATCAAGCAGCTCCAGTGTGTTTCTATTCTTTCTAAATGTCTCAGAGGGTTCCTGTGAATACAGAGATCCCATTCAGTTTCCAAGTGACTTAAAGCTTGAGGTCAAGTCCAGAGGCCATGGTACAGGAAAAGAAAATACATCTTCTCTGCCCTAACCTTGTATCCATGCAAAGGCCAGTATAGCATGTCTTGGGATGGGAAGGGGATGAACATAGGGTATATTTCTTCACTAGAAGTTTCTCTTACCCTTGCCTGTACTGTCCAAGAGCTCAACTTCTGCAAATGTTTTCTCTAACTTTCACCACAGTCTTACTTCAAATTCACCCATCTTTTCCCCCTACTTTTCACTACCAATTCAGGCACTATCACTTTTCTCCTTTCCTTGATTATACCAATCTGGGTACTTGTAGAGGCCCATGGAAAGATAAACTTTTCATCTTCAAGTGGGTAAAGTAGACAACCATTGTAAAAAGAATAAAAGGAATTTGGATTGCGGTAGCGGAAGGTAAACAAGACACACACGCACAGCTCTTATCTAAGAGACCTACCAGTCATACTTTTCCAGCTGCATTTTGGTCCTTATTTTAAGTGCCCTAATTTTCTCTGACTCAATTACATTGGAAACCATGTTGCTCTCCCGTCTAAAGGAGGGGTATGGACATAGCAGTTGATGCATACAATTCTTATATTTCTTTCTGAGTATTTAAGAAAGATCATATAGGCAGTGATAATTCTTTTTTTAAAAGAGTTTCGTTTTCCCATGAAAAAATTGTCACTTTTACTAGGGCAGCAAATAAGATTGGGACTTCAGACAGAAAGAGGGATGGCCTGCCTGTCCTCCCAGGACAAGTGTTTAAAGATCAGGAGAAAGGAGTGGACTAGGCACAACATATGATGAGACAAGAAATTCTCTGAACACAGTCACCAACATCATGGCCAAGCTTGAGGGATATGTGGGGGCAGAGGGTGCAGATTTCCTCTTCTATCCCTTCACAGTGAAAACACTATTTCTGGGATGGCAACTTGGCAGCAACCCTAAATGATAGACAGTGTGTTTCTTCAGTAGACAAAGTTAGCACTAGGCTCCCTGATTTACTGTGGGTACCTACTCTGGTTAATCCTCAACTTCAAGCAGCAGACACGGAAGCCAGCTGTGGAGAAGTTGGACCATCTGAATTTCAACAGTGTCACAATATGGCACCAACGTCAGCAACAGCCCCAAACCAGGACTCCTCAGAAGACAGAGCCAGATCTCAAGTTTTCTATTACCTGCTTGAGGCCACGGTAATCAAGACTGATCCTGTGTTCTGATCAATCATTACTGTGGTTCTTGGAGTTGTTGGGCAAAACCCCAGGAAGGAGAAAAGTGGACAGGGGACAGAAGTTCAGAGTCATTGATTTGAATGCATAAATTTTATATCCAAAATTGGGAAAACAAGGAATATTAACTTCACATATGTAGACTTTGGGATTATACAACATCCATACCCTTTCTATATGCACACTGAATACTTGTAAGAAATTACTTCTTCCCTGCTAGACACAGTAATCAGGAGGATGCCCTCCTCTAGCCAACGGACCAGCAAACTGAGCCAACTGGATGTCCCTTACCTATTATTTAAATCTGAGAATAGGGTCAAAGTGATTGGAAGTGAATGGAGTTCCACTCCATCCTCAAAGACCATTCCTGCTGGGGCCTCTGGAGTGTCATACTGCTTTGCCTCTGGAGCTGCCTTATTTCTTCCTGTGTCCCCAGCTTGGTCTTCTAGGCTCCTGGCAATTCTGTGAGCCTCAGATATCCTTCCAATAAATTCCCTCTACCTTTAGTTAGCCAGGACTCCATTTCTATGTCTTGTAACCAAAGGCATCTAACTAATATTCACCAACATTTATACAATGGCTGTCAGTTTACAAAACATTTTTCCATTAATATTCTATTTCATTCCCACAGCATTCTGACATTAGTAGAACAGATATTATTATTCTCATTTTAATACATGAAAAAAATGGATTCAATAGCTGAAAAAACTTGTCATGTTCTCATAGCAAGGAAGTTACCCCAAAGTCCAGACCTTTTAGCTTCACAGCCAGTGCTCTTTCCACTGCTTTATAGTCCGGTGTGAGTCCCTCATCAGTTCCCCATAAAGCAGCAAAAAGAAGAGAAGTTCATTGGAAACACCCACACTCCTTTGCCTGCATTTGTCTGACTAATAATCCGGGCCTCTTTTTGAAATTTCCTTTTTACTGTCCAGAGATCTAGATGGAAAAATATGCTTTAATATACTGCAGCCATGGCAGCATACTAGACCACAACCAGGTCACATATTCATGGTTTGAATCATGCCACCTGTAATTGTTGCCCTTTAGAAGCAAATACCCATGCCCATCACCATTATGTGGAAGAAAATGTCTTCCTCAAAACAAAAATAATCGTGCCTATTTCCCAAAAAAATTCTGACTTAAACAAAAGGAACTTAAAAGTAAGCCAGGCATGAACAATAAAGATCTGGGGGTTATTCCTCTGCCTAACTGGAGAGAATTCCTTCTTTACCAAAGAAGGACAAATTTAAAGAATCAATGAAACTTAATTGATCATTACAAGATTTGTCTTCAGCTAACAATATTCTGCTGGAATTCAAAAACGCTAAAAATATTGCCAGAAGCCACATTTCAGACACTTGGCAATGTTTGATACAGATGGCAAATAGTTCAGCCTAGAACTATAGCACTGAAGGCCCAAAATACAGGCCTGAGGTTCCCCCACCACAGACACCAGTGACTGAACTATAAACTTGAGAGCTTCTAGTCCAAATTGCTTCTGTCTTAAAACAAGTGTTTCTCACAGAAAACTAAAAAAAAAAAAAAAAAAAAAGACTGCTGATATGGCCTGCTTTACAAGTTTACAATATTTTTCAATTTAGTAGCAAGAACCCTTCACAAAAATGCTTGAAATGTAAGCACTAAAGAAATAGACATGACAGGAACAAGCTCATGAATGTTTTGAATTCATGTATGCTTTAAAATTTTTCATTTATATATAAAATTTCTGCTTGTCAACATCTATTCTAGGCCCTTTTATTATAAAAGAAAACACCATCTAGATAAAAATGTATTTTATAAATAATAGCCATTTCATGACCTGGTATGGAAAATCCATGGGCAAAACTTTTCTTTCAAAATCCCTGTTTTAGTTTCCTGGGTTGCTCAAGCAAATACCATGAAATAGTTCTGCTTAAGTGATGGGAATTTATTCTCTCATGGTTGTGAGGCAGGGGAAAATGTCCAAATCAAGACATCAACAAGGAGATCCCCAAGACTGTGGTATTCTGGGACTGGCTGCCAATGATCCTTGTGTCCTCTATCACATGGCAAGGCACATGGCAGAGTCTCCTAGTCTCTTCCTTCTCTTCTGCTTCTGTTTCAACTTTTCGCTTCCTGTGTGTCTGAATTCATTCCACTTATAAAGGACTCCAGTAGCAGGATTAAGACCCTTCCTGATTAGGTTGGGCCACACACACCTTAACTGAAGTAACCTCATCAAAAGGTCCTACTTACAATGGGTCCACACTCACAGAATGGATTTGATTTAAGAACATGTTTTTCTGGGGTACATTCAGCTTCAAATCTTCACAGTCCCCAAGTGTTAAAAGCAGATATTTTTTGTACACCAGGGAAAATGTGAAAAAACTTCCTCCTCAAAATGAATACATATACAAATTGGACTATTTGAACCTATTGGTATCACACAGTCTTGGATACATGTTAACTGCTTCCAAAGTTAGTTCTCTTGATTTGCTTGATTTGCCTTTTAAGTGTTATATTGACTTATTGAACCCAAACTAAAATTTTTATGGCCCTAAAATATAAGTCAAGTCTAAAATTGACCAGCAACCAAAAGACATAAATTAAGTAAAACAGACAAGAATAAAAGAATTTATGTAAATTTCCATAATTACATAATTATGTGACATTCCAGTTGGATTGTCTCCAAACAGCTATCAAAAGAAATCCACAAAACCATTCTTTTTATTCCAGGATGAGAGGCTGCTCTAAAAATGTTTTGAGAATGATGGTTATACAGCACTGAGTTCAATGTTAGGACTGCAGGTCCAACTTGATTGGCCTCTCATAATCTTACCTTCCTTTATAGTTTCTTCTTCTAGCTTGTGGCTTATTAGTACTTTTATAGTTGTTTGCTCTGTATATATATTGCTCCCTTTTGTAGGGCAAGCAAGGCAAGCACATGGTTAATATTTTTACAGATGGCAACTGTTCTTAATATGTAAGTATTGCCAAAAGCAAACTAAGTATTTTGAAACCCAAGAAATCAATTTGTAAGGTGTGTTTTGGGGGGGAATGGGGATGAGAGCAGTATTGATATCCTTTTTTTCTTTGAGGGTTCTCTTCTGAAATAAAAATTTTAGATTATTACATAGAACAGATTCTTCTGCAGGTTTCCTAGTTTCTCTTTTACCCCACTTTTTTTTTTTTAAATTTTATACGTATTTGCTCACAGAGTACATAGATATCTTTGTGGTATAAGTAAATCTTACTTTGTTTGGGGGAAAGAGAAAGATCTGGTGTCCCCAAATGCTTGCTCTTTGATCTTTTTCCATGGCTGTCTGTTTACATCTACACATCTGACAGATTCTGTCCAAGATGTTGAAGTAGATCAAATTTCTTTTTTCCTCTCCCAGGTTAATGACATTTTCTGTGAGGAACTGGGTGGTTACTAGAGAATTGGGAACTGGACACAAGGAGCCAGAAGGCTGACTCTCAGGAATAATATCTTCAAATCAACTGAAGAAAGTAATGTGAAAGTTCCCAAGGTATTTGTCTATTTAAATAATATTGCCACACACCTGGCATTTTCTCGAAGAGGCAGGTCTCTGATAGCCTCTCTCGTCTCCACAGAGAACAAATTTGAGTCCCATTGTGAGTCACCTTGGAAGGATATATACTCTATTTATTCCAAAATACCCACTGCTAAAAAAGAAAAAGAAAAAATGTTTTAGAATCTTTTTTTTACCCCTTCCCTAAACATTATATTTCCCAAATTTGTCAGCCATTCACTTATTCACCAGGCTTGGTTCCAAATGCATTTGACAGTCCTCCAAATCCAAATGTACCCTCAAAGAATGAAAAATTACTGATAACATTCTTTTGAATGTGTCAGGGACTCTGAGGAAAGTGCTTGATAAAACCACCTTAACAACAAAGCCAAGATACTAGAGCCAGCTCTGGGCAGAATGCTATTGATTATGCAAAACCTCTACCACCTCCCAACCCCCCCACCCACTCCCACCGCCACACACACCAAGGCCTCTTAAACAAGACAAATTAATTAATACTATCTGAAGGTAGAAACAAAACAGAAAAAGGAAAAAAAAAAAAACTCTAAACTCTTTTGGGAGAAATTATCTATGTCTCTATTCTATGCATTCCATTGTGCTTTCTATTCTAAGCCTCACTAATGTTAAAAAGCATGTGCCTCATATTTGCATTATAGTCTTGAATTTCTATATATTAAAACCATCCAAACGATAAGAAATCTCCTAACTATCGCCCCTCTTTGACTATATGTATGGTGTTATTTTAGGAACCAAAGTGAGGAATTTTCACGCATCTTAAAAATAAAAATATTTCATGCTATCTTTCTTATAAATCGTGCAATAAATATATGAATTCGTTCCAAATGGTTAAGTTTTCCCTCCCATGTAACTCTCAGGCAATCCCTCTGTGGATTCTTCAGCATGTGGAATCACGGAAGAAGTCCGAAGGGGAAATAAAGAGCAGGCTATGTGAGCCTTGACCCCTGAATGAGCCAAGGTACCTGGAGTCGCTGACATCCAGCAACACAGAGTTGAAGAATGGTATTTCGTAAGTAATTATGATCTCAGCAGTTCTAATGGAGCAATAATAGTTTGGCAGATCCTGTGGGTGGTGTACATTTCAGAGCCCTCACAAGTTCCAGGAAGGAAAGTTATTCTTTTACCTCAGGAAAAAAAGAATAATTGACCTATTGGGAGAAAGGAGAAAATTGACTACAGTTCCTTTGGCACTAGGATCCCTTGTCATCTAGAAAATTGTGATTGGATTACAGAGTGGATTAGCATAATTTAGTGGCAAGAGCAGTTGTAACCATTTATCTTCTGGGCAAATGACTACTGAACCATATTTCTTCAATTCCTTCCTTCTACCTGTGTCAGTCTGGTGGAGAAAAAGGGGATGAGGGATTAAAGGAATATGATGCAACACTAAAACAATAAAAATACAAGGCCACATGAGACAGTAAATGTCCAGTGGTGAGTGAGGTTGACAAGCATCGCACATCCTACTATTAGAAACACAAAGGGCAAAATGAAACTACTCATTGGACCTGCAGTTATCCTGTAATTAAAAGTGGTCAATTTGAGTAATTATGATTCTCTGCATTGACTCTGATAAACTGTTTATCTTAGGATTTTAATGTGTCCATTAAAAAAAAACACTGTAATACATAAACATTGTAAAAATAAAAAATAACAAATCAAACACAGAAGCATTTTAAATAATAAAAAAACAATGTTCTCAGCTTCATTCCTCCTTAATCCAGGATCTTGCTTTCCAGAGGCAACTATCTTAATAAATTGTATTTTATGTATTAATATGTTATACTGAAAATTATTGATATATCAATATGTTATCAAATGTTTGATATATTATCAGCTCTTCACCCATGAAAGATGGATATTTAGCTAGGTCAAAATTGAGAACAAAAGTGTTTGGATTAATATGATGTAAAATAGTGTTCATGGCAGAGCTAAGCAGTATGTCAGGATTATAGCTCTTTCTTCATGGGTCCAAAGTCATGACCTTTGTGCCATTCAAAGGAAAAGGATCAAGTGACCTAAACCCTCAGTCAAATGAATGATCATTTCTTTAAATCATTAACATCATGAAGGCATTGCAAAAGTTTTGGTAGTGGATGGTGGTGATTGTAGCACAGCATTGTCCACATAATTAATAGCACTGAATTGTATATTTGAATGTGGTTAAAAAGTAAAAATTTAGGTTGTACTTATGTTACTAGAATACATTTTAATGCCTATTTCTGGCATTCAGGCAGGTCTGAACTTGTTGGATGAATTGATAGAACAGATCTGATGCAGGGTATTTACATGCAGTTAAGGTTACTCTGAGGAGGAAAATGATCTTAAGAGAAAAGGGAAGTAGATATTTACCTTTGCCTCATGGAAATGTATGTTTCTTAAAAGAGAGAGAGAGAAAGAACCTTAAATTAAAACATTAGGATGCAGAAAACACTGCTTTGAGTGTCCTCCAACAAAATGAAATAGAAAAGGGAGTGTCTTGAATGAGACATGATCTCGGACCACTTCACAGTCCTGGCTCTCCAGTCGGGGCAGCCACTGTGATGGTACAAATGAGTGACGATGCCTGCTGGGAGGTCCTGTGGTACGGAGCAAGAGGCACTATGGAGTCAAGAGTCAGAGAACAGTATAAAATATTGATATGACTTCTGGCGGTTATGGTGGCCAACAGAGCCAGGGCATGTCAGCTAAACCAACTTGTTTGTGATCATACGTGAAAGATACCCTGAGGGCTGCCAGATATACTTTGGAAAAGTTCATTTTTAGGAGGTTAACTAAACCTTGCAGAAGTAGGTGGAGTCAGGAGTCAGAGAAATTTTGATTGCTTATGTATCCAGTCCACCGTTATTTATTGAGAACTGACTGTGTTCAAGGCATTGTGCTGGGGTGTGGTTACTGCTGTTAAAAGTACTCCATCTGCACCCCCAGGTGATATGACCTAGGAAAATCCTGGTTGCAGCAAAATTTAGACTGTCTGTTCACATCAGTAAAATATAAAAATAAAATTGAAGAGGGAAATATATGACCAAAAACATACGAAGAAATGCAGGTTTAACTGATAGCATATCGAGTTTTCTCTCATACAGTTGGCAAAACTTTTAAGCATCAATAATATCAAGTGCTGACAAGACTTGATATTATTCCCTTGTCAAGGGAAATATGTAGTCTCATACAATATAGGTTTGTATACAGTGTAACTTTCTGAGGGTAGTTTGGCAATCAATATTAATATATGCACACTGATATCTTTATAGCTATAGAGATGAGGTAGAGATCGAGATCAAGCTCAAGATCGAGATTGAGATAGAGAGAGAGATAGAAAGAGATAGAACTAGAAATTCTATTTCTGTGTCACTGAGAAATATTTGCCTATGCTTATGAAAACACAATTACAAGACTTTGTTTTGCAGCAAATATTTATGATTAACAATTAGTAACAACCAAATGTTGCTCAGCGGAGAATGGCTAATAAAATATGGCACATCCATAAAATGGAAAATTATGCAGCAATTTTTAAAAACAACATAATCTAAAATGCATTGACGTGAGGGGAGCAGACGTAGCTCAGTGGTTTGAGCTCCTGCTCCCCATATACAAAGACCCAGGTTCAATCCCCTGTACCTCCTAAAAAAAATAAAATGCATTGATGTGGAAAGAGCACACTGTTGCTTGTACAAAGTACACTTTCTACAAAAGGATAACATATATGTCAGGGAGGAAGAGGGCATAGTGGTTAGAAGCCCTAAGTAACTTGGCCATTTACTAACTGTGCAACCCTAGGAAAATTACTTAACCTCTCTGAGTTTCAATTTTTTTTCATAAGTAAAATGGGGAAACAAACAACACTTATACTCATAATGCTGTTTTGGGGATTAACTATGACGTGGTTAGAACTATAGGTGTAACTTAGCTCTAGCTAAGTTTAGAGCAGTTCCTGGCACATAATAAGCATTTGAGAAATGTTATCTATCATAATTATTACTTTTAAAAATTCACAAATTTAATAGTCTTTTTGAGCACATACACATATACATATGCATATGAGCACACACGTGGACATGCAGGGAAGATGGTCTGAAAGGATATACACCAATCTAAAAAAGTATCAGTTCAGAGGGAATTTGGCTCAACAATGAGTTGGGAATTTTGCCTTTATCAGTAATTTTAAATCACTTTACAATGGAAGACATTCTTGTACTGTATGAATTTAAATAGTAAAACAAATTGAAAAAAATTACACACAAAAAAAATAAGCTAAACAAGAAGGAGAAGGGGAAAGAAAGGGAGAAAGAGAAAGAGAAGGAGTAAGAGTCTGAGCCCTGAGCAGAAAGCAATTTGTTGAGTATAACAGAATCTATGGCCAAAAACTGAGTGTATGAAGCTGGACTCAATAAAACACTGACTACTATTACTTCTAGAATAATAGAAATAATGATTTCCAAATTAAAAAAAAAAAAAAAAAAGAAGCACAATGTCTATGCCCCAGGGATATCTCAGTGATTATCTAAAAACTTCCTTAAATCATTCAGAAGTAAGGGTGCCCTTATTCATAGACATACATGTTTTACTCTTAGAAGCCCAGAAGCTAAAGCTAAAGGCATTTTGGGTTTACATGACTGCCTACCACCATTCCATGCCCCTGTTTTAATGCTGTTTTTTTGTTTTGCCTACTTTCCTTTTCTTTTTGTAGAATGTTTTGAGCTTTGTAAAGCTCTGTGTAAATATTAAACATTAAACACTAATTATAAGCTTATAAACTTAGTTTCTATTGAAAGAGTGATAGTAATTCTGTGCTGTCAACTCAGGACTTGACAACAAAATGCCTCAGTGAAATAAGCCGAGCCTCTGTAAAGAAAAGCAGCTTTTAATGCCAAGAAGCTAGCACTCACTGCCATCTCAGCCTCCACAGGGGCTCACACAAGTTGCATAATAAGAACAGATAAATGGAATTTGAAAAATTTAGGAAAATGAATTTTTTTAAAGAGTTGGAAGCAGAATGAGTGATTGAACGCTTTAACTTAATCCATTCCGAGATGAACAGTGGAAGGACATGAGTGAGGCAAAGGGGCTGAACTGCTAAAAATCAATAAATTAACCTCTTAGCCTTGCACTCCCTTTTGCTCTGGCACCTGCACTGCCCAGGGTTACCCATTCTGTTCACAGCCTGCCTCCTGGCTGGCTCTGCCCTTCTCAGTGTCTTGACCCACCGTCTGGGAAATAAAACAAGCCTGCCAACAAAAGACCCCTCTTTACCAATATATAGACGAAGGCAAGAACACAATTTGTTAATGAGTAGGCATTACAGATTTACATGCACGAAAATGTCTACAAAATCTTTCACACAAGTTTACCCAGAAAAGTAGAAGAGAGAACAATTAATGTGTCTCATCATCTTGAGATCATCTCGTGTCTGCCTTGTGAGGAACTTCTAAATGAATCTTGGAGGCAAGTATTTACAGTTCTGAGTCTCAAAGGCCCATGACTTTACACAGTAAAATCAAAAGTCGGGGCCTATACAAAAATAAGGACTATTATGTTTTCAAGGAGATACCTTAAGAAGGAGAGGGCAAGGAGAGCCAGCTGACTCTTGTCCTCTTAAACAGAGAACGCTTATCTCACCTTACAACTTCGGAGGTGGATCATTTTGCCCTTACAACACAAAAGGGAAAAATCTTGATTCTTGCATCAAAACCTTAAACGATTCACTATGTGGGGCCTCTCTTGTCAAATGCAGTTTCAGGACTTGGTCTGTAATAGCAAACAAATCTTACAGTTTGGGGTGATAAGATCAAAATTGTCTTCTTTCTTTCTCTGCATTTGAATCAAGTGGACAAGGAAATGAAGGTGATATCAGGCCACATTGGAAAGTGAATTTCCTGCTTTCAAGGTCAAACCCCTGACTCCAAAGAGGGTCAAAACATCCTATTTGCTGCATTTTGGGGTTTGGAAGGTTTGGGGAATTAGGATGGGTCCGGGCTCCTCAGCTGTGAGCCTGTGGGGAGACTTTTTGACTCCCTGCTCTACCTTCCACTGCTCAATTCTCCTCAGTCGCCTGCCACCACAAGCCCCCTTCTACTCCTCACTACTCAGATTCCCCACCCCTGTTAAGGAAAACCAGAAGTTTCAGGTTTTAGATGAAACACTCCTAAGAACAGTCGCTAATAAAGCAGCTGATTCTTAGAGAATGTGCTAATAACACAGTCAATTTAACCCTGGCATTTATAACCATTTTTTCAAATCCCCATTTACTAGGCGATAAAGCTCTGCTGCCCAGCCCTGAGGCCGCCAGAGAAAGCAGCTCCCAAATATTTAAGGTTTAAAATGAGGCTTCAAAGCCAAAGCCCGGCCCGTGCTTTGTCCACAACATCCTCCTGCCAGGACAATGCCAGCTTTTCGAGTACAAATGAGATAGCCGTTTGCTCTGATCTGTTGGCCGTATTTTTTTTTTTTTTTTTTAATCTCACTTTTCCCAATCTGGACAGCATTATCCTTTTCGATTCAGGGCAGACCCCTGACGACTGGACTTGTGACAAGCAGATTACAAAGCTGGTTTATCCAGGCATTGTGTTTCTGCAGCTCTTTCTGAAGCCTAAGCCTCGGCGGCAGCAGGGAGCACTAATTGCTCATTTGCGGCAGTGACCTTTTCAACTGGACAGCGCCTCTGCTCTGGTTCCTCGTTGATGTCTCTCTTCTTTAATTACAGCGCGCTGGCAGGGAAAGAAGCGTCCGGCGGCACTGAGTACAGTAGTATCTAGTGTCTAGCCTGGTCTCACTCTGCTTCTCAAAGCAAAAACTGAGAAGCAATGGTGTCTGTTCTTTTGACTCTGTTTTCACACTTGGATTCTAACAGGCATTCAAGCCACTGGGATCAGGAGTGCATTACAAAATAATAGCAAGACATTTATATGGGAAGCATTCGTTTTTCAATAGAAAACAGGACAAATTGCCATCAGGCAGCAGGTAGAAGAGATTCAGAGATACCAGTTTGATTATTTAAACCTCAAGCTTTTCGTTTTGGTGGAGTCAGTATTAGTGGCTGCATCCTATTTGATAGCACCCCAGCCAACGACTAGGTTTATCTGCTCACTGCCTATTGTGTATGCAAATTCACGGTGATATTAATCTGATGCAAACAAGACTCTACCTAAAAAGTCCACAAAATTTTCCAGGAAGATTCATGGATTGTTGGTACTTTTACAAAGGACTTTGCAGGACCACAATGAGCACAACAGAGGGAAGGAAAGAAGTCTGAGTGAAACATTAGTTGAAATGACCTCAGAATCTTGTTACACTGTCTGCAGGTTGGAAAGAATGGATGGAAGGAGACAATAGCAGTACAAGTCAGGGAAGAGGCAGCAAAACAAGGACTCTAATGTGTACTATCTGTCTCCATTCAGATATTCCAGTTACACTATCTGGTATGGAGAGCTGGCATCCAAAAACACACTGCCTGAGAGTGTGAGGGAGTGGAGAGGAGACAAGAACCTCTCTATGCCCACCATCCAACCAAACCTTGATGGAAAATCCATGGAATCAGTTATTGATGAAAGAAAATACACCAAGGGGAAAAATAAGAAAGGAGAGAATTCTAAAGGAGGAGTAAAGCAATGGTGGTAATGCTAAAAGTTTTACAACAGGACAGTTAAGTCTAGGTTACATTTCTCAATAGTCGTATCCATTAATTTTAGTTCACTTTGTGTATTTCATCAATAACTTGATGCTAAACCCTGAAGCATCAAATCAATTAACCCCTGCCCTCTGCCCATACATAGCCCATGCATCTTCCCTACCCTTTATCAGTCCCACTCTCTTCAAAGATGTAAAAGCATTCACTCAAAGGTATGAATGTATAGGACACTGTGGGGCATTTTTTAAAATATAATTGGTGAGAGTCTGAGAAATGTATGACCATTGCAGAGGGGGCTGTAATTGATCCTGTGTCCCCATCTTAAAGAGCTACCAAAAGAAAAACAACAGAACTTGAGGAAGAAATTCTACTTTTAATGGAATAACTGCACTTTGAGGATGATAAACACTGGTGTTTCGTAGATTATGATTCTGCCTACACAGCTGGCACCAGCACTTTTCAGAGGAGGCTGCTGAGCCTCTGTTGGTCAGGGGAAGGAAGAAGAAGGAAGGAAGGACTTTCTCCAATTTAGGCCACAAATCAGAATCCTTGGTCTGGCTCTGGCCCTCACCAATGACCCTTCCCATGATTGTTCTTTTCTCTTTCTTCCGTGGAAATACTTTTTGAGTTCCAACTACCACATTCATTGCAATATTCACTTTATGCTGGGGTAAGTACGTAAGCAAAAAACCCCAGAGACTAAAGTAAAGGGTATTATTTTTAATTCCCTTCCTGGCCCTTCATGCTGCTATCAACTAGCCAGAACCCGGTGATAGAATGAGGTCTTTAATAGACCTTTTGGGAGGAAATGAAAAATGTATTTCCCTGTGGAATCTTATGAATAAGCCAGTCAAATATATCCTTCTGAGACAAATTGGTGCTACCACACACAATACCTAGTAATGCAATGATGCACTTATAAGAGAAATTGTGAAATTTCCATAATTTTTCAGACAAGTCACCAAAATGCTTTCGAAATGCTTTCTGACTTGCTCTGCTAAACATTAATTTCTATTGTCTTTATTTAAAGGAGCATATTCTGTGGCCCATTCAGTCTAAAACCCCCCACTGACTTCAGAGAGAGATTTTCCTGAGTAAAGATGACAGGATACAATTCCACGTAGGCTGAGTGACTGTCTGTCATTTTTATTACTTGGAGCTGAAAATGTTTTCCAGCAGTACAAACCCCAAGGGACCACATGGTGCCTAAATTATCCATCTGTATTGCTGTTTGGATCTTTGTCCACCTGACTCCTCAGAGGACCAGATTCATTCACTTGCTGTGGACCACAGAGGCATAACTTCTGGGTGTTACATTACTGACCAAGAAATGCATTTTCCATCTGCCAAAAGTATAAACATGGATGTTATATTCAGAATTTGAAGGAACATTGGAGTCCAGATTAGAGCTAGCTGATCTTTTTCAGAGCAAAGCATAATGTATCTGTGCTACTAAAACTAAACAGAACTGGTCGATTGTGCAGTGAACTCCAAGATATTTTCTGTGTCTATCTCAATTATTGGCGGGGACTGGGGGAAAGAAAGAAAAAGGGAGGTGGGAGAGTAGGGGTAGAATGGTGACCTTCAGTCATTCTGTTAATACTCTGGCTCCTTTCAAAATTATTTCACATTTAGATCTTGAGCAAACCCAGTACTCAGCATATGTTTGAATATTCCACACACAGTAATTTTTGAGGTGTTATGTTGATACCATATTCTACCTATATCACTTCCTAGAACTGCAGGAATAAAAAGGGACCCAACAACTTTTGGTAACTGTGACTTTGGCTTCTTTCTCTATAGTCTCCTTACTGAGGAATTTGTAAAATTAGAGAAATGAATAAAACAATTTTATGAAATGCCAAATTATTGCCTTTTTTAAGAATTTTTTGTTTGTTTGTCCCTGGTGAAATAGAGAGGTAAAATGCAAAACTCACTTTGCTGCAGTCCTTTTTAGGAAGGGTGGCTACCAAAAAGCCAACCATAGCATTTTCATTTTTCCTAACACTGATTTGGTTCTCCATCTTTATGTACTAACAGAAACATGACAGAGAAACAAATGTCCTTCTATTGTTTACTTTGAGGTTTACAGAGAGAGCAATCAGCAGATTTTCTATAAGATCCATCTATCTGTCACTGTGTTTTATTGGCTACGGCTGCAGCTGAATCAAAAAGGGGAAAAGGGAAAGAAGTGAAAGTGACAAAGATGGTTATAAAAAAAAAAAGAAAAAAGGAGTGAATTTTCTGGAGTGTAAGAGTGGACCAAATACAGCTGTGAGCAATATTCCTCTGCTTTTATAAAGTGTGAGCATGCGTCTTCACCACATGAGAAACAAATTAAGACGACTAAGGATGAAAGAGATTTTGGTGTTATATTGGGATGGAATTCATGATGAAGTTTATCAGACACATTTTATATTGTGCGTAAGTCAAACTGTGCTACATAGTAACTAGGTCAACACTAGCATTCATCTCCCATTTAAAAAAAAAAAAAAGCTCCAATCACTTCTCCTGTTCACAGACCAAAGTCAAAACCCAAATTGCGATTTCAGAACCTCCATAATCTGGGCCCAATGTTTCTCTGTATCCTGATTTCCCTTGCTCTCGATCTGCTCCAATAAAAGCTGTTCCTGCACAAGTGATTTCCATTTTCTCTTCTGCCACTGTGCTCAAGCTGTTCCCCCTTACTTTGATGTTATTCCAACACCCTGATTCTACCATCTTTCACTTTTCTAAGTCTTGCCCTTCTTCAAAAATCTTCCTGACCACTTTGACAACACCATCCCCACTGTGGCGGCATTAATTATATCTTATATTTAGATATCACCACAGAGAACTGGCATGAAAACACAAAATGTTGTTATCCAAGGAACCCACACAATGTATGCAGCCAGTTACTTAGGGGCTTGAAAACAATTGCAATGATTTTATTTTCTCTTATGGTACCTCTGGGTTAAGAATTTGACCACACAGATCTGGCTCAAGGTCCCTCCTGTGGCATATTTAGGATGGTGAGGGGCTGGGCTACCCAGGGATTGGCCAGGCGGCTTCCCTCTCTCCCTCCCTTTCTGTCATCTCTGTGCTCTCCCTATAAGTGCTTGTTTGGACGTCCTCACAGAATGATGGCCTCAGAGGAGTTGGAGCGCTTACGTGGAAGCTGGGAGCTTACAGAGAGAGTATTCCAGCAAGCAAGGCCAAACTTAAATGGCCTTTTATGATCTACCCTCGGAATTCACATGGGCTCACTTTCACCACGCTCCATTGGTTGAAACAGTCACCCAGGCTTGCCCCATGCCAAGGGGAATATCCTTCATTAGAAGAATAGCAAAGTCACAGTGTAGGAAAAGCTTGTCAGATGGGAAATGTTTTAGTGGCCATCTTTAAAAAAATAAAATCTGCCATAGAGTAGTTCCTTTTTTTTAAAGAGATGGAAAAGGAATTTCTGTATCCTTCCATTTCTCAACCAGATAACATAAAGCATTAGATAGCTATTCAACTATTGTATTTGTAATGGTTTTTCTATAAGCTACGATTTTAAGAGTCATGTTTTTAATAAATTAAGCTTGCATGTTGTAAATTATTCTTTCCAAAAATACTAATTAGTGATGAACAGAATAAGGCAAGTCCAGTTCTATACTTTACTATTATATTTCTTACATTTGTAACAGAGTTATTGGGGTAATACAAAACGACCAGCAAATAATCAAAGCACAAATGCAGCCCATTCTTCAGACTCTAACCAATCTTAGACCAGGGGTGAAACAGTCAGTGAAGGCAGGGTTTTGGACTCTGCCGCTTTCATCACTGTCTAGTTTGCTGTCAGCTGATAAACATAACCTAAAACAATATTCCCTGGTGGCATATTTCAGAGTTTAAACAGTAATATGGCCTTGAATCAGATAATGGTGGTTCCAAAGTGGAATCCTTCATAACCCTATTGAAGTTATTACTTATTTAGTCAGGTCCAGGCTGGTGCCTAGCAAAAAGCACAGTACCGAAAAACAAACAAACAAACAAACAAGCCATGGTTCAGAAATCAAAAGGTAATTTCAAAATAACTCACATTGGTAACTTGGGCTTCTCTAATGCTATGAATGGGATATATAGCTCACAGCTGGATTTCTAAGCAATTCTCCTTTCCTTTTCCAAGCATTTCTTTTACACCTGACAACAAGCCAGAGTCCCTCGCCACCAAATTCTGAAAATCCACCCGGCTCTAAATGAGTCTATCTTATCTTCACACCCCCTTCCCCTTTCCTCCAAAATTGGCACCAAAATATTCCAGTCATGGCATATCTTTCCCCCATAGGCCAAAAACACCCAAGTGGACAAAATCGGAAAAGTTTTTCAATATGAACACTCAATGTTAATAATTTTCTTCCAAATCACTGTTTCAGGGTTAAGTGTGAAAGCAGTCTCTTCGTCACCATGGCGTTTCCCACGATGAAGAAAGCATCCATGATTCAAATCCTTAATGCGTAAGCACTGAGGGCAAGGGCAGTGCTTCTCAGGCCTAATGTGCTTACGAGTCACCTGGGGATCTTGAAGAGTCTGCTTCTTTGGGTCTCAGCTGGGCCTAAGGCTCCGCATTTCTAGCCAACTCCCAGGAGATGACAATGCTTCTAGTCTGGGAACCACACTTGGAGTAACAAGGACCTCTTTTTTTCTTTTCTTTTTTTACAGTTCTATGAGTTTTTAATTGAACTTTATCATTCATATATGAACATACCTAAATAATAAGTATATAGAAAAAGTTGTGAACTTACAAAATAAACATGCATAACATCATACAGGGCTCCCATACATCACCCACCACTGACACCTTGCACGGCTTGAAACAATTCTTACAAACTATGAAAGAGCATCGTCAAAATAGTACTACTAACTAAAGCTAATATTTTACATTTGGTATATTTTTCCTCAACCCACCTGATTATTAACACCCTGTATTAGTATTATATACTTATTATAGCTCATGAGAAAATATTCTCATTTTTGTTGTATTAACCATAGTCCATCATCCACCACAAGATTCATTGTGTTATACAGTCCCATGTGTTGTACAATCCATTCAATGTGTACACTCAGTGGTTCTCATTTTCATCACAGAGTTGTGCTGTCAACACCTCAGTCAATTTTAGAATGTTTTCTTTACTCCTACAGGAAAAATCTCATACCCCCTTACATTCCCATTACTATTCCTTAGAATTTATATATCTTTTTTGTGATTGCTGCCAAAATATTACAATATTACTGTTAACTATCATTCATAAGTTATATTAATTGTTATTTTCCTGTGTATCATCATATTCTTAACACTTGTAAAATAACATTCTTGTACTTATACTATTAACCACAATCTCCTACCACCACCAAAATCACTGTTATACATTCCCTAAATTATTCTCTAGCTCTTTTCAATTGAAATTTACTTCCATAGACTACTCCTTTCAGCCACAATCACATTTATAAATCAACAGTGTTAGTTATATTTGCTATAATGTATTACCATCAACTCTATTCATTTCCACACTCTATAATAAACCTAATTAAAAATTCTACATGCATTAAGCATCAGCTCCCATTCTCAACCCATATTCTATCTCCTAGAAACCTACATTCTAGAGTTTACCTCCATGAGATTACTTGTCATATTTAGTTCATATTAGTGAGACCATACAGTATTTGTCCTTTTCTGTCTGGCTTATTTCACTCAACATAATATTTGCAAGGTTCACCCATGTGTTCATATGCATCCTGATTTTATTTCTTCTTATAGCTGATTAATATTCTATCATATGCATATACCACCTTTTGTTTATCCATTCATCAGTTGATGGACACTTGGGTTGTTTCCATATTTCAGCAATTGTGAATAATGTTGCTATGAACATCAGTGTGCAAATGTCAGTTTGCGTCCTTGCTTTCAGTTCTTCTGAATATATTCCTATTAATGGGATTACTGGATCATACGGCAGTTCTATATTCAGCTTCCTGAGGAATTGCCAAACTGTCTTCCACAGAGGCTGCATCATTCTACATTCCCACCAACAGTGAAGGAGTCTTCCTATTTCTCTGCATCCTCTCTAGCACTTACAGTTATCTGTTATTTTTTTAATAATGGACATTCTGTAAGGTGTGTAATGATATCTCAGTGTAGTTTTGATCAGCATTTCCTTAATAGCTAATGATGTTGAACATTTTTCATGTGCTTATTGGCCATTTGTGTTTCCTCTTTGGGGAAATGTCTATTCAAGTATTTTGCCCAGTTTTTAATTGGGTTACTTGTTTTTTTATCATTGAGTTATATGATCTCTTTATATAGCATAGCTATCAAACCTTTATAAGATATGTGGTTTCCAAATATTTTCTCCCATTCAGTCAGCTGCCTTTTTACTTTCTTGACAACATTTTTGGAAGCACAGAAGTATTTAATTTTGAGGAGGTACAAGGACCTCTTTTTTTAAAAAAATTATTGTTTTTTGGTTATGTAGTTGCTTGTTTTGAATTCTTTGCAGTGTTGTGGAGATTTCAGAATGTATGAGATAAACAAGGGAAGACAAGAAGGAAAATCCAGTGATCTCAACCAGCATAAGCAAAGGCTAGGTAGCCAACAGGAGCGAAGGCCACAATAGATCAGTGCCAGGCTGATGAGTGGCTGGTGGGTCTGAGGAGGCACCAGAGCGAATGTCCATGAAGTTCCAAACCCCAACATTCCACTATAGTCTCCTCATTCTTCTGAGTCCTGAACATCACACCTCTGGGAAGAGGCCCTCTGTGTGTTGTTAGTGAGCAGAATTTGGAGCAGCCAGTTGAGAACTGGAACCCATCAGATGCTAAAAGGTTGGATAAAATGTGGACATATATATCTGGGAGGCAGGGAGTGAGGAGAGTGAAGGGGGTGACAGGATTGTCAAGAAAGGAAAGAAAAGCACCCCAGAGCGAAACCTGAAAAATGCCAAAAACAAACTGCTCTGCTTTCCTAGGTTGGGTCAGGGCAGGAATCCTGGTACATTTCTCTTTTTTGATTAGCTATAGCTGGGTGAACATAAGACGTGCATTTAAATCTTGGTGAGTTGTTTAGATGTGCTTATTTAGGTTTTATTTCTAATCCCAGGTTAAGTAATTTCCTTTCTAAAATTGTATGTGAATTCTTCAGCTGCTTGTTAGTAAGGGCAAGGGGATAAAGAAAATTTTGTTTTTAGAAATTTACTAGTACAATTAAGTTTTCATATTAAACAATGTGAACCTTCTAAGGTGACTAAAGGAAAACCCACATAGTCACGATCAACCTCAAAAGCTGTTGAGATTTCTTAGTTTCTTTGTTTAAGCCTCAGAAAAACGCTGTGGCTCCTAAGCCACTAGAGACGTAAACAAAAGAGAGCTGTTTATCACATTTCTTCTCTTCCACACCTTGGTTCCATCATTGTCTCCACTTGCCTTTCTGTGGGGGGATTAATGGATTTCAATAGAACCTTTTGTGGGCCCCGGAGGAGGTGGCTCCGTGCTTGATTTGCCCTCTGTGTGTGGTTGTACAAGTGCTTTGACCAGATGACCCAGCATTGCTAGTAACAGGCTCTCCCCACTCCAAGAGCCCAGAGGACTGCCCCACTCTGCCTGGTTGATTAAGGTTAGTGGAACATTGTTTTCAAGTTAAACCCTGATTCAATAACTTGTGGCTCAGAACCCACAATAAAATCATGGCAACAGTTTATAAACAGTAAAACATTAGTTCTTTCCACATAGGGTCTGACAAGAACAAGCCTAATGGCAATTAAGGCCTGAAGTGTAGAGGCTGCCCCGCACTCACCTCTCTTGCCTTTGTGGGAGCCGTGTCAGAGAAAGCTGACAATTACTTGTATTAAGTCCAAACACAGGCATTCCTGCCAGATTGGATGACGGATTTTGATTTTCATTAACGAGCTAAGAGGTAAAAAAGAAGTCATTTTAGATAGCTACTGTAACTTATCTACTTTTCAAAGAATAAGTCTTTTCAGAGTTTGATGGCGCCTCAGAAAATTGAACATAGAATGATCATATGACTGGGCAATTCCACTTCTAGGTATATTCCCAAAAGAGTTGAAGCAAGGACTTGAACAGACATTTGCACACTGATGTTCAAAGCAGCCTTATTCACAAGCACCAAAAGATGGAAACAATGCAAGTGCCCACCAACCAATTCATGAATAAACAAAATGTGGTATATACATACAATGGAATATTATTCAGTAGTGAAAAGGAATGAAGTTCTGATACTTGTGACAACATGGATGAACCTTGAAGCCTTCATGATGAATGAATTGAATAACTGAATGGTACACATTTAAGTTGTTAAAATGGGGAATTTTGTGTTGTATATATGTTACCACTGTGGAAAATTTTTTTAAAAGAATACTTTCTTTAAAAATTATTTTTAATTACAATTTCACTCATTTGTTTTCTTCTTTTTAAAAAAAAAAAAGTAACCCACTTCAAGTTAACTCAACTCCAGTTAGATGAAACCCTTTATTTTTATTCATCAGGGAGTATCTGTGTAATATCCATGCTTGCTATCATAGACATTTTGGCCATAATAAGATTTTACTTTGCGCTAAAGATGACTTAAAAATATAACAGCTATTAAAAAAACTCTGCTTGTAACAGGAATGACTATTACTGCTGTGTGAGTATTCAAAATATCTTCCTCTCCTTCCCTCTTTTCCTTCCTCACCCCACAACTGTCACATGGCTTTTAAAGGTGATGAATTTTTGCATCCTTGATTAGCTCCTGGGCCTTTTCTTGTTTTGGGGAACCAGATAATAGGTGAAATGGAAAGAAAATGGAAAACATCCCTACCTTATTCTGAGTGGGATTGATTCCCCACACCCCCAACTCCAGGACCCTGATTGGTTTATCTCAAATAAAACTCACTCACACACACACACACACATGCACACACACAACCTCCTCCCTCATGTCTTTTGGTCATTATCATAAAGACAGTTTTTCTTTTCTTCATAGCAATGATTATTATTATTATTTTTTGTTTTTTTGTTTACAAGAAAAATCGATTCCCTGAAATCAGGGACATTGATTTCTTGTTGATCTCTGTCTGCATCCAGCACCTAGAACAGCATCTAGCACATAGTATATAGTCAATATTTCTATTAAAGTCATTTTCTGCCTTGCTCCACTCCACCCAACGTCCACTCACTGCCCACAGACCCTTCTCAGCACAACAGTGTTCTTAGGCTATCTTGCTGTCCAGTATTTAGAACCAAGTACTGGATGACTCATAAAGAAACTGAGCATTTCTATGTCTCACTGTCCAGAGAGTGAGAAAAATGTTGGCAATTTTTAAATTTACCTGCTTCACTAATAATTTGGAGTTAACTACAATACTCATTGATTATAGAGCTGAATGAATGTGTTAGTAGCTTCACACAAAATGTGAAAAGGAATTACAGACATACCTTGTTTTATTGTACTTTGCTGTATTGTGCTTCGCAGATGTTGTGTTTTTACAAATTGAAGGTTTGTGAGAACCCTGCATCAAGCAAGTCTGTCAATGTCTATCGGCCCCATTTTTCCAACAGCCTGTGCTCGCTTCTTGTCTCTGTGACACAGTTTGGTAATCCTTCCAATATTTCAAACTTTTTCATTATTGTTATATCTGTTGTGGTGAGCTTTGATGTTACTATTGTAATTGTTTGGGAGTGCCATGAACCACACACATATAAGACAGTGAACTTAATTGATAAATGTCATATGTTTTCTGACTGCTCCACAGACCTTCTGTTCCCCTTCTCTCTCCCACTCCTTTCCCTCTCCTCAGGCCTCCCTATTCCCTGAGACACAACGATATTGAAATTAGGCCAAATAATAACCCTACAATGGCCTCTAAGTGTTCAAGTGAAAAGAAGAATCACAAGTCTCTCACTTTAAAGCAAAAGCTGGAAATAAATTATTAGTGAGGAAGGCACATTGAAAGCCAAGATAGGTTGAATGATAGACCTCTTGCACCAAACATTTAGCTAAGCTGTGAAATGCAAAGGGAAAGTTCTTGAAGGAAATTAAAGAGCTACTCTAGTGAACATACAAATAAGAAAGCAAAATAGCCTTACTGCTGATATGGAGAAAGTTTGAGTGGTCTGGGTAGAAGATCAAACCAGCCACAACATTCCTTTAAGCCAAAGCCTAATCCAGATCCAGGGTCTAACTCTCTTCAATCCTATGAAGGCTGAGAAAGGTAAGGAAGCTGCAGAAGAAAAGTCTGAAGCCAGAAGAGATTGGTTGATAAGGTTTAAGGAAGTCCTGTCTATAATATAAAAGTGCAAGGTGAAGCAGCAAGTGCTGAAATAAAAACTGCAGCAAGTTATCCAGAAGATCTAGCTAAGATCATTGATGAAGGTGGCTACACTAAACAACAGATTTTCAGCATAGATCAAACAGTCTTCTATTGGCAGAAGATGCTATCTAGGACTTTCATAGATAGAAGAAGTCAATGCCTGGCTTCAAGCCTTCATAGGACAAGCTGACTCTCTTATTAGGGGCTAATGCAGCTGGTGACTTTAAGCCAATGCTCATTTACCATTCCTGAAACCCTAGGGCCTAAAGAATTATGCTAAATCTACTCTGCCTGTGATCTAGAAATAGAAAAACAAAGCATGAGTGACAGTAAATCTGTTCACAACATGATTTACTGAATATTTTAAACCCACTTGAGACCTACTGCTCAGAAAAAAAAGATTCTCTTCAAAATGTTACTGCTCATTGACAATGCACCTGGTCACCCAAGAGCTCTGTACAATGAGATGAATGTTGTTTTCATGCCTGCTAACACAGCATCCATTCCGTAGCTCATGGATCAAGGAGTCATTTTGACTTTCAAGTCCTACTATTTAAGAAATATATTTCATAAGGCTATAGCTGCCATAGATAGTGATTCTTCTGATGGATCCGGGCAAAGTAAATTGAAAACCTTCTGGAAAGGATTCACCATTCTAGATACTATTAAGAGCATCCATGATTCATGAGAGGAGGTCAAATTATCAACATGAAAAAGAGTTTGGAAGAAGTTGATTCCAACCTTCATGGATGACTTTGAGGAGTTCAAGACTTCAGTGACAGAAGTAACTGCAGATGTGATAAAAAATAGCAAGAGAACTAGAATTAGATGTGGAGCCCGAAGATGCGACTGAATTGCCACAATCTCACCATAAGTCTTTAACAGATGAGGAGTTGCTTCTATGGATGAGCAAAGGAAGTGGTTTCTTGAGATGGAATCTACTCCAGGTGAAGATGCTGTGAACATTGCTGAAATTACAATGAAGAATTTAGATTCAACTTAGTAAATAAAACAGTGGCAAGGTTTGAGAGAATCAACTCTAATTATGAAATAATTTCTACTGTGGGTAAATGTTAACAAACAGCAGTGCATGCTACAGAGAAATTGTTCATGAAAGGAAGAGTCAATTGATGCAGCAAACTTCATTGTTGTCTTATTTTAAGAGATTGCCACAGCCCCCGCCCCGCCCCAACCTTCAGCAACCACCACCCTAATCAGTCAGCAGCCATCAACATTAAGGCAAGACCTTCCACCAGCAAAAAGATTACAACTTGCTGAAGGCTCAGATGACGGTTAGCATTTCTTGCCAATAAAGTATTTTTAAATTAAGGTATTTACATTGTAGTTTTAGACATAATGGTATTGTACACTTAATAGACAACAGTATACTATAAACATAACTTTTATACGCACTGGGGAAACAAAAAATTTCTTTGACTCGCTTTATTGCAATACTTGCTTGGTTGCAGTGGTCAGTTACTGAACCCACCACATCCCTGAGGTATGCTTGTATATAAGATTATTAAGACATATCTGAAAATCATTTTTATTAAAATAAAATCTGGGGTCTTTTATCTGAGAGGATTTTTTCCTAGTGATTATATGTCTAAAGAAAAATGAATTTTAAATGATATTTATTCTGCTTTACCTTTTTTTAGTATCATTTCATTTATCCTGAAAATGTCTAACATACTTAAAAGAAGTTCCAGAATATGATTTAACAAAAACTTGCATAGCCACAACTTAGATTAATAAGTTTCTAAATATTCTTCAGAACTTTTTATTTAAAAGTAAAATAGGACATTTTCTTAATTAAAGTTAATAAAATAGATTTAACCCACTAAAAATAATAGTTTGAATATCTTTGTAACACAACATTACAAAGGATTTTTGTTGAATGATTTTTAAGTGTTGCTGAATCAATTGATGCAGGTTCCTTGCAAATAAAATAACAAGTAGAGGCAAAATCCTTTGTCTGAAATCTCAACTCTTCTAATTTTTTGTTAAGTCTATTAAAATCATTGAGGTTAATATGTAGTTAGAAATTATATTCCAGAAGATAGATCTGAGGTTTTAGTAAATTTTGAAATAAAAATAATTTCTTTTTTCCTAAAATAAATGCTCATTCTCCTCTAAAATTCTATTCCTTCTGCCTACATGTTTCAGTAGTGGGTTGGTATGCCCTGTAGGAGTAAACTTTGGATTTCCTGATAAGGAGAGATATTTAAGTGGAAGTAAAAAGAGAATTTTAAAAATGAAAAGAAAGAATTGAAGACCATTATGTCCAACTGAAGAACTAAGATAGTATAAACTTTTCATCATTTTCCTACTCCACCTTTGCAAATAAATATGTAATCAAATAATGACTTCTTGGTATTGGAAACAGGAAACACCCAATGTACAAGATTATTTACAAGACTATTTTTCCTATAAAATGCATTGACAGGGTTGAATTAAAGGTGGATGAGGGAGGCTGTTGCCCAGAGCACCAGTCTATACAAGGTACTTGAAAAGCAGTGGAAATGTCACAAGATGGAGAAACTATTATTTACCAGGTCACTTCTTAGGGAGAGAGAAGTAATATGGGTGGATGGAAGGAAAGGCTTGGGGTGACACTGAGACCCCAAGAGGCATTATTTGGGAGTGGGCCAGGCAGCTGCAAGCCTTGGTTCTTGGTTCTGCTGAGTGGAGTCGTCAAGTCAGGAAGGTTGAATTGCTAGAGATTCGAAAGGAGACGCTGCGGGTCACCCACCTTCCTCCTTCACCTTTCTCCTACACAGAGCTCAAACTCTTCACAATAAGCATACAAATAGTTAAAGAATATGACTTGAAAAGCACCAAACTCTTAAGTTGCCAGAATGCCCACAGCCTCTGTCTGGCCCTGGTCACATCATTATGACAGTAAAGCTCTGTTGCTCTGCCGTCCATTCATGGAAAGAGTCCTCTTTAGAGGACTTTGCTCTTTCGGTACTTATTGTGGTAGGCTGTTAGGTGAATTTTCCATTCTTTGTAGATAAAAATTTTCATTAAAAAATATTTTTAACATTTTGAACTGATTGCTAACAAAGAGGTATTCTAACTATGTCCTTCCCTACATCACCATCTCATTTTTTCTCAGCCTCTTTCTCATAGCACAGTCGGTGCCCATTACAAGTCAATTTCTGGATCTGGACGGGCTTGCCCCCACCCTCACACCTCTTCCCCACCTGGATCCCCCAACCCGCAGTTCCCTTTGAGGATACTTTCTGAGAATTTACTTTCATTAGCTCCTGGTGAAAAAAAAAACCAACATCCAAGCATCAGCTCCAGAAAAAGAAGAGTAATTACTAAAGAAGATTGTGGTCTGAGAAACTGTGACCTATGAGGATGGCAGTGAAATGGGCTTGTGGTCTTGTTGCAATTCCATGACCATCTGAACACACTCTTGTCTGACCACTGGCATGTGATAATTCTGGGATTGGCCCTAATCCAAGCACAGTGGAAACTGGGGGGAATTTTTAATCAACTGTTTCTGATTCTGTTTCCTTGTGTGTGAATTAGAAGCAATGATAACAAATAGATTGATATTGAAGGTTGAATGAGATCCCATGAAGTATCTTCTAAAGTATAAATTGTTGGCCATGGGTTAGTCCATTGTTGGTAAGCTTTTTTTTTTTTTTT
>JAQZBX010003911.1:0-52303 GCA_029593785.1 Cabassous unicinctus
TAATTACAGTATCTATAATGAATATTTACTGTTTTTCTTTATTTGCTGTGTACTCTTTGCTTTTTAATATTTTGTTTTTGGCATTTAGGAATGCTTGTGTTTTTATTTTAGGAACTATCTTTGTATTAACACTTCTTTAATAGTGCCCTTAATTCATTCTCTTTTCTAACCTAAATTATTATCGTTAATTATGACAGTTTTAAATGGCACTCACCTCTTCCCTATAATCTTTTTCTACTTTCTGTTTTATCTCCTTTCTCTGTTTTAGAAGAATTACTTTTACTTTGTAATTCTTCTGCCCATGAACACTCTCTCATTTTAGTCTTAACTCCATATATATATGAAATGCTCAACTTCAGTCCTTTTGCCAAAGCTTCTTTTAGTTTTGGAAGTTTGGAGGGTCGGCGCATAGTATTAAACATTGGTTTTTCCAGAGTTTTAATTCTCTTTTTCAAGGATGTCTGTTTTATGTAGGTTGGAACTTACAACATGTTTTCCATGTCATCTGCTTTCAATGACCCATTGTATTTCTTTATCTCCTCTTATTTCTTTTTGTTTTCCCCTCCTTTCCTTCAATGCATTAGTTAGATTTTCATATTAACCTGTTATTTCTTGAGCATCTTGTAAATCAGTATTTATTTCCAATATGATTTCTCTTTTACTTCTATTTTCTTCCTGAGTTCATTTGATTTACATTTCATTTCTTCCAGATTTTTTTTTGCCCATTTCTGTTCTTTAATTTGTATTTATGATTCAAGGTGGTTTTTTTTCCATATCCCCAAATGGTTATGTTTATTTGAGAGTATTTGCTGCAGTTTGGAGTGTTATAGTTTTTTTCAGTTTTGTGGTTGGGTGTTTTGGGGGAGACTTTTTATCAGCAGAAAATATTTTTACATTTTCTGATTTTTCACTTATTTTGCATGATGTGATCTTCTTTATTTTCTGTTCTTATTCCTTTCAAGAACAGGATTCCTGTTTCTGAAACACCCTGTCTGTTCAGTCCTCTTTGGTGCAGTTTCATTTATGGATGGTAGTTGGTCTCTATTCTGGGGAAAGGTTGATATGTCTTGTTTCTCCTTTTTTCCTGCAGGATTTTTCATTTCCCCCTCTAGTTCCTTCTTACCATTTGCTACCTCATCACCATGGGCTGTCAGCCACTCTCTCTCTATCGGGGTTCTTAACCTTTTTTGTTCCACGGACCCCTTGGCCAGTCAGGTGAAAACCACAGACGCCTTACTAAGTCCACACTATACTGTGTATTATTTAATCAATATATCACACCTGCACCAACACGTCCCCATGAGAATATTTTTTTTTGAATTTCAGTTGAAGCTCACGGACCCCTTGTTAAGAACCGCTGCTCTATATATTTACCCCAAAAGAGTGCTTCCTCAAGACGGCCACTTTGGGTCCTCAAGGCCCTTCTCTGCGTCTGTGCTCTGAATTACCAAGTTCTGACCTGTATTCTCTGTTTTTCAGTTATTGGTGAACTTTCTCCTTTTGGTAGTGATTTTGTCTGTGCTTCATCTAAGTCTAACTCCACTGTACTCTTTTTTAATGTAGTCTCTTCTTTTTGAAATTTTTTCTTTATTTTTAAAGGAGCTTTAGATTACATAAATGTTACATTGAAAGTATAGGAGATACCCTTATACCTCCCGTACTTTTCCCCATTAACAGCTTTCATTAGTTGGTGCCTTTGTCACTCTTGTTGAACATATTGAAACATTGCTACTAATCATGGTCTATAGTTTACATTATGGTTTATACTTTGCACTTCTCAATTTTATAGGTTTTGACAAAATGTGTAATGGCCTGTATCCATCATTGCAATGTCATGCAGGACAATTCCAGTGTCCCCAAAATGCCTCATATTACACCTATTCTTCCTTTTCCTCCCCTCAGAATTTCTGGTGGCCACTGCTTTTATATCAGTGTTACCAGTTCTTCCATTGCTAGAATAATAATAAGTCTACTTTAGTCTATAATTGCATTCCCCACTTATGTGTGTTCATTCCTCAGTCTTGAGGATTTGGGGATGTAGATGCCCACTTTACTTCCGATGAAGAGGGGGCTTAGATCCCATAGGGCAGATGGGTGGGACTGTCTTGCTTGCAGTTGTAGATACTCTCTGTTTTAAAATTCCCCTCCCATACTTTCCACATCCACGGTGTAGCATCTGTAAGTGGCCAGTGCAAACTCTTGTTAGAATTTTCTTTGGCTACTTATATATAATTTGAAGGGTGTATGTGTGTGTGTGTGTATGTATGTGTATTTGTGTATGTGTGTTCTCTGCCTCTAGTAATGGTGAAGGCAAGGGCAATGGTTTTATTTGCTCTCTTGGTTGATATATATTTTTGAGGAGAAGGAAGGGAAGATTCTGAATTAGGCAACTATAGTTGCTCTCTAAACATAGAAGTCAGGACAGACTTTTTCTTTGCATTACCACTTTGGGATCTTTTATAAAATTTCAGCCTATAACATACAATGCTCTCACGTGGACAAACTGTAAACATAGTTTTGGTCTAAAAGGTCTTGGTCATTGTATACTTTTGTTGTGCACTGTTAGAAACTCACTTAACTTCTCTGGGCCTCAGTTTCTTTGTCTATAAAATGAGGGTAGCAATTCAAAGAATTGCTGGTATTTCTTCTCTCTCTTACCTTTTACATACAGACACCCAATTTTGTACCTACATATTACTGTTAGTATTCTATTTAAAATTTTTGGAGAAGATAAAAATCGGTTTTATTCTGAGACTTGTACTGCATTTTAAATCTCTGTTGAATAATATTTCCTAGTAACAGCAAATGATCACAGTACTAAAGACATTCCATTTTGATATAGCATCACTTTCAAGGATATTCCTTTTCGAGAATTTAATATCTGAGTGTTTCTGTTGTGCTTATCTCTATATCTATAGAGCAATTTTTCTATTCCACAGGAGCAACTGACAACATTTTTAAAATCAAATTTTCTACTGTTCCTTTATTTGAACTGCATGATTTCCGTTTTTCGTCTAACTAAAGGTTTGAATGGTTTAAATAAAAATAAGAAATTAAGAGGCATTTTAATAGCTCAGTTTTATTTTTCCAAGAATTAGAAAGAAATATGTTACGTGTCTCAAGTAGTGGTCTCCATCAGTTGTAAATACTAACCTGAGGGAAACATCAGTTTGGTCACACAAGAGATGTTGGCTTTTTTTATTTTCTGTCTTAACGTTACATATGAATATATGAATATGATTTGCATTTACAAAGATAAAAATATTTTAATAAAACTATGGAAATGTATTATTATTCAGAAAGGAGAAACTGAGTGAAAATACATCAGTTATCCTTTACATTTTTCTTAGTAATTTTAAATTACTTCTTACATTTTCAAAACCATCTTCCAGACAACACATTTAAAACTCTGCTTATTCAAATATCTTTACTTGCTGAGGCCTATATTTCAGTGGGCACCTATTCTCGCTTCTTGGTCTAATTTTCTAACAGGCAGGAATTTCACATAAATCTCTGTGTATACTCATATATCATGCTTATCTTTTTATTTTTTATTTTTTAGATGGCCCCATTAGTTCATCTGGTGGCAGAAAATTCTACCAGTTTGGAGTCAAAATCATTAAATGAGGTAGCATGCATCCCATTTGATTTCCCAAATCTCTTCTCTTTAAACTCATATCAGTTCTGGTTCATTTATCTTCATTTCTCCATTCACATTTTATCCCTTGGTGATGTTTTCATGTCGTGATGTTGCAATCATTCTGTAAGTTAGAATCTGTAAACTCTAGAGGCAACTGTTCCCTTGTTATTATGCTATAATTTAGGTAAGCCAAATTATGGATAGTAGTGTTTTTGCAAAATAATTGTACTATCCAAGCTTTTGAATGACCCAGAGTTTTATTAAGAGATTATAAAGTGTTTCCTTATTTGCATTCTCACCTCTATAAAAACAGACTTTTTAACAGTAAAGGAAATTTTTGAAATAGTAAATTTTATGAGTAATTATGACAAAATTTAGAACAAGATTAATAAAAATGGAAATATTTTCACATTTTTAATTTCTTTTTCATGTGTAGGGTAGATTTAACTCTCTAGGAATATATTCATGTATAGATTGGATTTTATGGGATTTTAGAATAAATTTTAACTTTGTGTAAAATACATTTTCAGGTTCCTAGTTAAACATGATGAAATGAACACAATCTTTTCTTTCCAGTACCTTCTGGAACCGCACTTAAATGATAGTGAAGGAATAAAAAAGGTATAAACTTGCAAGGACAAATATAATGAGGAAGGATATGACAGCTACAAAAAGAGATCAGCAGATTTGGGGATCTGGAAAGCAGATGGATGAGTAGTAATTTACCTAGTAGCAACAGAGAAAGTTGAATGCTACCCTGCAGTTGCAAGACTGCAAAAAGCAAATCGGTTTTCACTGCGCATCTATATTAGACACAAAGCTATATGTTCATCCCATTTGTCCTTTTCCATGGCACACCAGAAGACCTTTGTCTGCAGTATATTTGGGTCATTTGACTGAGATCTGGCCAATGGAATGTGGGCAGAAGTAATGTAAGCCAGTTCTAGGCAAGACCTTAAATCATCAGGGGCCATCTTCCAAGCCCTCCCTTTCCTATCTGAAGGGGAACACGGAGCCACATATTCAAGATGGCGAATCTGTAAAGTGGACACAGGCTGGGTCCTTAAGTTTGCAATTAGAGAGGCCTATAGGAGAAATGAATAACCTGTATCAAACTTTATGTGAAAGCATAATGAACACTTATGTGTTAGTCTGCCAAAGGGATTCCGATGCAAAGTACCAGAAATCTGTTGGCTTTTATAAAGTGTATTTATTTGGGTAAAATCTCACAGTTACAAGGCTGTAAAGAGTCCAACTCAAGGTTGCTTTCTCACCAAAGTCTGTTGCTACTTCCCTCTGGCTTCCAGTCCTCTCTCTCTCCTGGTTAAGGGTTGTCTCTCAGGACTTCCTATATCAGTCTCAGCTGTCTTCCCAAGGTCAGCTGTAAGCTATCAGGCAAATGGCCAATCTCTCCCCAGGGTCCCAGGATCAAAAATGACAGAGCTCTCTTTCTTCCCATGTGTCTTCTTGATTGAGAGTCCATTTCTATCAGCCCACGGGGGCTCAACCTGAGTCATGCCCTACTGACATGGTCAAATCAAAAACCCTAAATTGATTTTATCAAGTAAACTTAAATGCTTTGAATTTAATACAATCAAAGGGTATCACACCCAGAGGAATATATTAATTTACATACATAATATTTCCTTTTTTAGGATTCAAAAATAATCTCAACTGTCACAACTTATTTTATTAAACCACTGAGATTTCAGGATTTGATAGCCTATTCTATTCAGACTAATACAAGAATCTTTGACAGCATAATTATTATAGGCACAAAATAACTCTAAAGAGAAAATGTGTTCAAAGAGGCTAAAAATGACTCCCTCACAGGCCAAACATAGTGTAGTGCTGAAACATCACACTGAAAACATGTGGGTTAAGTAAAAATCTCTACGTAATTTGTAAGAGTGCGCTGCCAGCTCCCTTTCTCCAGTCAGCTTTCATAAACCCAACAGCCAGGTCTACACACATGTGGCAAGAGATAGAAGGAACCCTATCTTGGGGAAAAAGCAAGCTAAAGAGTAAAGACTGATGGAAACCAGTATGTGAGAGTCTCCAATTAAATGGCCTTGTCCTTTCAACAGTAATGCCAAGACTCACCTGATATTTGTGCTAAGTCCAATATGACACAGGGAGACTACAATAAACAGAAATCAGGAACTCAGAATACAGTGTGATAATGTAGTTATGCAAGAAATAAAGAAAAAGTATGAGAAAATTTTATGGTATTGGGATGAGGAAAAATTTTAAGTGTGGTATAACAAGCACAGACTGTGAAGGGAAAAATTGAACAACAAACTGAAAATTCATGGTAACACAAAAAGACACCATCAACAAAATTAAAAGTCAAATTATGGGAAAAATATGCATAATGTATAGAACCAATAACAGATTACTTTACAGAATCTCTCTATGTATCTCTATATATGAATCTATCATCATTTATATATGTATGTATCTGTGTGATTTTAGCGTAGTTCTAAAATTAAATAAGAAAAAGTCTCAATAGAAAAATGGGTTTATTAGTTTCTTATTGATTCTTTAACAAATCATAACAAACTTAAAGGCTTAAAAAAACACACAATTTTATTATCATTGTTCTGTAGGCTAGAAGCCTAAAAGGGGTCAACAGAGCTTTGCTCGTTCTGGAGGCTTTAGGAGAGAATACATTTTCTTGGTTTTTCCAGTGTCTAGAGGCTCCCACATTTCTTGGTTCATGGCATCATATCATTCTAACTTCTGATCTGATTGTCACATCTCCCTCTCATCTCTGAGCCTCCTACCACCCTCTCATAAAGACCCTTATTAAATTGAGCCCACCTGGATAATCTAGAATAATCTTTTCATCCCAAGATCCTTAATTTAGTCACATCTGCAAAATCCCTTTTGCCATGTAAGCTAATGTAATCACAAGTTCTAGGAACTAGGACATGGGCACCTCTGTGGGGGGTCGGGTGAGTGGGGAGTGGGCGTTATTCAGTGTACAATAATCGTTCCTTTGGTCTCCAAATATTGAATTCCATCCCACGTGGAAAATATATTCAGCCTATCCCAGCGTCCCCCAAATTCTTAACCCATTTCAGCATCAGCTCAAGGTCCAAAATCATATCTAAATCTTATCATTTCAAAAGTCCCACCTCCCACCATCAGGTATGGGTGAAGCTCTGGATATAATCCATCATGAGGACAAACTCCTCTCCATTTGTAAACTATGAAACTTAAGAAATAAGTTACTGCTCCTCAAATGTTATGGTGGGGAAGGCATCAGATAAGAGTTATAGATATTCACATTCAAAAAAGGATAAAATGGAAGGAAGAAAGGAATCACTGGTCCCAAGCAATTTTGAAATCTCGCTGAGCAAACTCCATTAGGTTTCAAGGCCTGCGAATAATCATCTGGGGCCTATAACTCAGCTCTCTGGGTCTGGGACTCCACTCTCTGAGTTATCCTTTCCTTTTCATGAAGGGTAGCGTGTGTTTGCAGATGAGTAGTTTTATCAGCCTTTTTTCTGTGTGTAGACTTGTGTGTGTCTTCCAGCCTTCTTTTATTTTTGTTTTTGTTCTGTCCTGTTCAGTCCAAGCTGTCAGCGTTTCTGCATTTAAAGTTCTCAAGAACCTTGTAAGTCTCCAAATATATCATGAAGATTCACTACATTAGACAAAAGACCCTTCCACAGGTCTTTCCTCAGTGATCCCATACCTATTTTTGCCTTTGGCTGAAATGGCTGAGGGGATGCATGAGTCATACACCTGATGTCTTCAAAGAACCCTCTGTGTGACTGAATATTGCACGGTTTGGATTTTTCTGAGGCACTAGCAAAAGGTTGTCCAGGAACATCCTTGGCTTTTCCTCCAGACCATACTTTACTGACAGTGAGTGTCCTAAATTTTAGTATCTTTTATAATATGGATAGACTGGTGATTTCCTAAATCATCAAGTCATAATTCTTTTTTGCTTAACAATTCTTCCCTCAATCTATCTCTTTACTATCACATTTTACTATAAGCAGCAAGAAGAAACCAGGCCATACCTTCAACATTTGCTTTGCAATCTTCTTCAACTATCCAAGTTTATTATTTGCAAGTTTTGTGTTCTCCATAATTGCATGGCACAGTTCAACTAAGCATCTGCCACCATTAAACTAGCATCCCCTTTCCTCCAATTTCCAATAACACCTTCCTCATTTCCTTCTGAGCCCTTGCCAGCAGTGCCATTAATGTCCATATTTCTACCAATAGTCTGTTCATGACAATTTAGGTGTACTTTAAGACAGTAGAGATTCTCTCTACCATGTTTCTCACCTCCTTCTTAACCCCCTAGTGGCAGAAACTTTAACATATATAGATTTCTATTAACAGTCTGTATAGGCAATCTAGACCTTTTTGTCAAGATCTTCACAATTCTTCTTGCCTTTACCCACAGTCCAATTCCAAAGCCAGTGCCACAATATTAGCTATTTTTTACAGCAGCATCCACTTCCAGGTAATAAAATATGTATTTTTGTTGCTGCAAAAAAAATAACCACAAATTTAGAGGCTTAAGAGGACACAAATTTATTATCTTATAGTTTGGAAGTCAGAAATCTAAAATGGGTCGGCAACGATGAGTTCCTTCTGAATGCTCTGTGGGAGAAACCATTTCTTCGCCTTTTCCAGTGCCTAGAGGCTGCCCACATTCCTTTACTCATGGCCTCGCATAACTCTAACCTCAGTTTCCATCATCACATCTCCTTTTCTGACCCTGACCCTTCTGCCTTACTCTTATAAGGGCATTTGTGAACACATTGGGCTACCTGTATGATCCAGGATAAACTCCTCATCTCAAGATTTCTAACTTAATCACTTCTGCAAAGTACCCTTTGCCATGTACTGTAACATATTCAGAGGTTCTGGGGATTAGGATATGGATGTCTAATCCACAGCAGGAGACCTTTAGTCAGCCTGCTGCAATGAACAAACAGTGTGAATGGCCAATTCACAGGGCAAGAGGGCTGAGTAGTTACTAAAGATGTGAGAAGAATGTAAAACTCAATGGTGATCTGAAAGATGCAAATGCACTTTCTCAACATTTTGGAAAAAGTGTGATAATAGGATTGTGAGCATTTGGGAAAGGAGAAATTTCACAGCACCTAGTATATTTGATTATATGAATATTTATGATGCAACTCTAAGCAGAAATCCTAGGGTAAACCTCTCACACTGTGTAACATGTAGAAACGTGTACAAGAAGTTTCAGTGCATCATCCTGTGGAATTGCAAGAAATTGAACAAGACCAAAAGGTCCACTAATTAGGGAATGGATAAATAAATTGCTATGTTCTTATGTATGGGAATATTACTCCACAGTAAAATGAATGAACTGTATCTCTATTTATCAGCAGGGATAGATCTAGAAATCATAATTATTAAGTGAGGGAAATAGTGTCTGCAAGGAAATGTTTAATAAAGCATTTAAGAGAAAATTTTAAAAAAACATGCAAGATAATGCTATATGCTGTTTGTGAATATATATATATACATAGTATATGTATAAAAACATGGGATAAAAGTAATCAATTTCAGGATAGTGGCTATGTCTGCAGAGAGAGCTTGAACTGAGATAGTAGAGTATACTTGAGATTTCAACTTAATTTGTAACTATATATATATATGAAATTCTGATGTAAATTTTATCCTTTTCTCATAAGGTGTTGGGATGTTTGTTATATTACTCTGTTTTTCTGTATTTTTGAAATATTTAATACTGTGCTTAAATATTCTGTATTTTTGAAATATTTAATTCATTAAATATTGTATGAAATAGTTAATGAAGTGGGGATATGTTTCTGTGGAATTTTATTTTTTAGGAGTTTCTGCCCTTATTTTCTAAGTAAAGAAGTGTTCTTACATTTCTAGTGTAAGTAAGAATTACTAGAGTAAATTTTTGTTTCAGAGATTTCCTTTAGAGTGGAATGCCAGTGAGGTAATTTACAAATGATGGCATGCTCTATAAATATTAAGGAGGTCCAATTATCATAACATCTCTTTTTTAGAAGACAAACCAACAGTTGAGGTCTGTTTCATTAAATAGGCCCACAAACTTTTTGAGACGATTGATTACCATTTTGCTTTGCCATTCCCTTCTTGGGTACTTTAATTTATAAGGTGATTCTGCCTACACTAATGGTTAAGACCACTTTGAGGGGTGAGCAGAGTGTATTTTATTATTGTTTTTTCCAGCAGATAATGAAACTAATCACCCACGATATTAAGGTCTTACTAATTTATTGTGATGAAAAATTCAGGACCCAGCTATTTATGATTCACAATCCAGTGCTCCTCCCACTAACCCAGTAAGATGCAATTTCACTGATCCAGTTAGACCAGGCCCTGATGTAGAACCTTTTGTTGTTGTTATTGTTATTATTATTATTATTTAGCCAAGGAGGCTTGTTAGTGAAAATAACATTAAAAATAAGTAAATACCTAATCAGTGCACATATGTCCTTTGTTGCCCAGGAAAACAAGAATTAGGAGACCTGGATTAATGCCTGCACCTGCTAGCAAGTGTTCTTACTGTTCCTGTCTTACTATCCCTTCTGCTGGTCCAGTAGGGAAAAGTCAGTGAAGATGAGCAATAGAGAGGGATAGCTTGTATTTGGAAAGAACCGAAGCACCACTCTAACTGTAGACTAAGAGCCAAATAGCGTGGGGCCTTTTTAATAAAGGAAACCAAAACTGTCTTTCTAAAAGCATATACCAGTTGAACATCTTTATTAAATTTCTGAAAAGTCAACACCCAGAAATTTCTTATTGATCGAAAGCTTTCTCTAGTGAATGGTGATAGGAGGAGGTGGCCTCTCCCTCCACCTCCACCTTGCACAATGGCAAGGGTATTACATTCTGTATTAGGCTGGGAATTTTCAGGAGAGGTTCTTCCTATTGCGTTTTAGATCCCAGGTCCCTTAAATGGCAAATGGAAGTGATTATTTCAAAGGGTCCAATATGATCTCAAGAGCTGAAATTTTTTTAAATTTTGAACCAAAGGTTTGTTTTATATCATATTACTTCTTTAAGCAAACCACAGTAATTCGCAATAGCTTAAGTCAATGATCTGGCTTCATAAGGGATGTCAATATTGAAATCTCACTATAGGTTACTCATCAATATGGCCAAATATGAGTGTGTTTTAATCTTCCCTGCACACCACCTTCTATTAACCATTTCTCTGGGTCTCTTTCCTACATATTTTCCCAAATCAGGAATCTGGAAACAATTTAAGATTTTTCCCCCTCTTTTGACCACGTACAGAGGAAACATTACTGCATCCTGTCTATAGCTCGTTGTGCCACCAGGTTTCCTAAGCCCAATTTTGGAAGTCAGTAGTCAAATACTGACTCTTTGGTCTGCGTTCCTGTCAAAATTGCCCTTTTCCTCACCAAAGTAATGGATGCCTTTGACTGAATAAGGGAAGGGCTAACAACAAGGAAGTGACAAAAAGAAAGGCACGCCAATTAATGCATGAAACATCATCTCCTTACATGAGTCTGATTTTCCTCCACTTAAAATCATTTTGTGCTTGGAATTAAATCAAAGCTTCTTAGCCTGTGACACAAAGACTTTCCAGACCTACTTTTGGAGATCCCTTATACCTAATATCTATTTACCCCCCTCCTTGCATTTTGTGCTTCAGCAAGACAAATTGAATTTACTTCCCCCAATGGTTTGCTCATAAATGTTTAACAGCCAGGTCTAGGGGAGGGGAAGAGTGGGGAGGATCTTGATTTGTAGTATTTGCCAATTTCTGCAGTATAAACACTCCATGACAAATTCTAAACCACTTATAAGAAGTTAAAACATGAAGTAAAATTACTTGCAAATTCTCTAAAAATTTAGCAGTTGGCTCTTGTGAGCCAGTACCAGCCAGCTATAGCATACCCCTGGTTCTCAAGCCACGAGTTGTTATTTCAAGGCTTTGCATATGCTAGTCCCTTGACTTAGAATAGTCTTCCCTGTGTGCCTGAGATGCTCCCATTAATCTTTCAAAATGAAGCTCTGATGTCCTCTCCAACTCCCCTTCCTTCCCAGGTGGCCCATCAGTGCCTCATGAATGTTTCTCCTCATCATTAGAAATGCTGTTATGTTGAGTTCATCACATTATCACATTACTCTTTTTATTTATTTATCTGTTTCCCAATTAGATTTTTAGTACTTGATAGCACCCGAATTTTGCAGATGAGGGAAATGATGCTCAGAGCCTAACAGTCCAGAGAAACATAATCAAGATCACATTTTTTTTGTTTTAACTTTTATTTTATAGAAAATTTTTAGCATATAAAAATAAAGAGAATAGTATAATGACTCTATATATACATATCCTCTGGCATCAACAATTATCCACTCATGGTCAATCAAGTTTCATTTTTATCCTAACTCACCCTTTCCCTGATTAGTTTAAAGTAATCCCAGTCATAATATCATCTAATCTTGTAGATGCATCTCATTTTGTAAATATACCTTTTCTGACTTATCTTTAAAGGACTCAAAAAACATCTTCACAATAACCATGATCACACCTTAAAAATTAAGAATAACTCCTGCATTCATAGATTATTGTCATGTATTTTTCAATTTGTCAGTCTGAATCAAGTCCACATAACATCCATGCACTACAATTGCTTCATATATCTCTTAATTCTCTTTTTTCAACAAATCAACTCTATTGATACATATTAATAAACATACATTTCATCCAAAGTGTACAATCAGTGGTATTTGCTATAATAACATAGTTGTGTACACATCACCTCAATCACCACTAGAGCATCTTAACTATTTCAGTAAAAATAATAATAAACAAAAACCAGACAAACAACAATAAAATTCCTCACCTCTCAATCTCTCCACACTTGCCCCACTGTATATAGCTGCTGTTTCTGGCTGTTCTATCCAAAGTGTATAATCAATGGCTTTTAGTACAATAACAATGTTGTACATTTCTCATCTCAAAAATTTTAGAATGATTTCATTACTCCAAAAAGAAAGACTCCACACCCCTTAGCATTCCCTTCCTCAGACCTACATAACCACTAATCTTTCATCTTTATAAATTGATTTATATTTACATTTTCCGTAAATGGAATCATACAATATGTAGTACTCTGTATCTGGTCTCTTTCACTTAGAACAATGTTGTTGTTTTTTGTCTGATTTTAACATCATGCACCATCAACTTACCTTTGTTCAGCTTCAAAGAAAAACGGTCCCATACATGCAATTCGATTGTTGGCTTTCCGATATCTGCAAAAAAAGGCTATTGGGATTTTTATTGGAATTGCATTGAATCTGTAAGTCAGGTTGGGTAGAATTGACATCTTAACAATATTTAGTCTTCCAGTCCATGAACATGGATTGTCCTTCCATTTATTTAAGTCTTCTTCAGTTTCTTTTAGCAATGTTTTTTAGTTTTCTGAATACATGTCTTTAATGTCCTTGGTTAAGTTTATTCCTAAATGTTTGATTGTTTTAGTCACTATTATAAATGGAATTCTTTTCTAATTTCATCCTCAGATTGCACATCAGTAGTGTATAGAAACACTACTGATTTTTGTGTATTAACCTTGTAACCTGCCACTTTGCTGAACTTGTCTATTAATTCTAGTAGCTTTGTTGTGGATTTTTCAGGATTTTCTAGATATGGTATCATGTCATCAGCAAATAGTGAAATTTTTACTTCTTCCTTTCCTATTTGGGTGCCTTTTATTTCCTTGTCTAGCCTAATTGCTCTAGCTAGAACTTCTAGCACAATATTGAATAATAATGGTGACAGTGGGCATCCTTGTCTTGTTCCTGATCTCAAGGATAACATTTTTAATAGTCCAATATTTAAAAATGTGGATAGATTAATACTCTAAAACTTCCATTTACTTTTGTTTGAATTTGGACACATGATTTAGCATCTCTAAGTCTTAAGCTTTCTCATCTTCAAATTGGAGATTCTAATACGTTAACCTATAAGTTGAGATGAGTTGGTGTCTGTGAAGTGCAGCTCAGTGTAAGGCACCAGGGAGCCAATCGATAAGTGGCCATCTTAGGCCATGTCATAGGTGAAAGCATGCTAGAAGAGCCTCCATTATTTCTGACAATGCTTTGGACAAGGAACAATATAGACCTACCTTATATATGTGTGTTGCTAGAGTGAAACAGCTTCACTTTTTCAGATGAAATAGAATGATCTTTCAATATTTTATCATGGTGCTTTAACATTCTTTAAATCCTCCTATTTGAATGCTTAAACTAGATTTAATTTTATTTTTCTCATATTAGGTACTTCATAAAATCAGTTGCATCTATTTAAATCAATGGCCTCCTGTTTTTCTGCTTCTGTTCCATCAGCCTTTGCAGGCAAGACTCCTTCCCTTTGACTGTTCAGTCCTGCATCATGCAGAAAGACTGTGAAACCACCGAGTGGTCCTCCTGGAGCCCCTGCTCCAAGACGTGTCGTTCAGGGAGTCTGTCCCCAGGATTTAGGAGCAGGAGTCGGAATGTGAAGCACGTTGCTATTGGAGGTGGAAAGGAGTGCCCTGACCTTCTTGAGAAAGAAGCCTGCGTTGTCGAGGGAGAACTTTTGCAGCCATGTCCCAGGTATTGTGCATTCTTTGGTGTGAGTGTTTTAGCATTATACATAACCATATATATATAAAATGATGGGGATGTTAATTACAATAACAGTAGCTGTAACTCACATTCATTGAGTCTTTACTCAGTATTGAGTTTCCAAATTAGGCATTATAGAGCAGTGAGTTAAGACTATGGGATTTGGTACAGACTCTCTGGGTTCAAGTCCTTTTTCTGAGACCTTCTAATTATGTGAACTTCAGCAAAATTACTAAGTTTCTCGTGCCTTAGTTTCCTCATCTGCTAGCCCAATGCCTGACATATAATAAATGCCAATAAACATAAGCTTATCGTTACTTGGCAATTCTTACTTAATTCTTAAAACAACCTAAGAAACGATTTGTATCATCCTTATTATGCAGATGAGGAGTTAATGCTCAGAGAGATTAAATAATTCCTGGGGTCACATAGCTAATGAGTGGCCAAGCCCCATTTCTAGCCCAATTCTGTGTCCATATCTCTCATCTACTCTGTAGTATGGTCTCTACTCCAGATTCCATAGCGAGAGAGAAGTGTTAGAGAAAGGAATATCTGAGATTACTTGCTATATTTTAATATCTTAGTATTGCTGTGTTTTGTCTGGCTAAAAGCTCCTGGTAAAGGCCTGCTGTATGTTACCCTTTGGGTTATTGGCTTATGATGGGCCCAATCTGAAATGCCACAAAGTGAGTTCTTTGAGACTGGCTGTTTATAAGTCTGAAGAGGATGCATTGGTGGTGATGTGGACTTGGCAGCTGCCTGAACTGTAGCTGTCAAATCTGTGGCTATTTTAGATAGACATTTTTTTAGTAATATGTTACACTCTCTCTGATTTGAGAATCATTTCCCCAGTGAAAAAATAAAATGAAGCAAAAATAGCTTCTTATAGAAATTGATCATCTGGGAATGTGTGAAGAGGTATGTGGGTTACAAACTCAACAGGCATTCTTTTTTTAAAATATACTTTTTTATTTTTATTTTTAAAAGATACTTAGATTATGTAAATGTTACATAAAAAATATAGGGGATTCCCATATGCCCTTCTCCCTACCCCTCCCACATTTTCCTACATTAACAACATCCTTCATTAGTGTGGTACATTCGTTACAGTTGATGAGCACATTTTGGAGCACTGCCACTAAGCATGGATTATAGCTGATGAGCTGAGGGGCCTGAAGGCCTGGCTGTTCTTTAGGCCTGATAAAGTATGTGTCTTGGGGCAGGATGGAGGTGGTTAGCGAGGCAAGTTCCAAGTGTCAGATTCCTAGCCGCTCACTCCTTCGCCACTGGAATCAGTGTTGATTGAACATCCTGCTTGCATACTGATTATTCATTTTTCACTAAGTGGCCCTTTGATTCTTATCATTCCTCAGCTCAAAAGCAGAGAAGATAGATGTGGCTCATGATCCTTTACATATTAATTCATATCAGGCATCTCACAGAATCCTTCCTAGTTGTATTATGTGTGCAGCCTTTCAAAACACTAATTTTGGGCCAAGACAGGGACTTGGAAATGGTGCAACTCTGAGGTTTCTGTCCCTGTTGAAAACAGATTGACCTGGATTAAAATTGTATCTTCATCACTTACTAGCTGTGTGACCTTAGGCAAGCCTTAAAAATTCTCTGAGACTTGTTTCCCTTGTCAGTAATAACATGGCCTTCATTGCAGGGTTGGAATGCCAGGCATGTAAAACGTCAGGCCTGGTGCTCAGCACAGCACAGCAGGCCCTACATGAATGGCCACCATTACTGTTGCTATTTGCAGTTGTGTTCATTTCTCACAGAAAGAGAATTCCTCATTTCTTTGGAAGGCTTACTGTAGTTATTCATTAGGGTAGAAAGTTATTTCATCTGGGTAATGTGGAAATCCTTTTTGCTTTCACCTATGGACACATTTTTTGGAAAATTTCTCTATGGTAGGCTGGTGGGAATAAAATCTGGGCTTAATGGTTACCTTGACATTGGTGCCTTTTTCTTCACTTCTTCTATGGAATGTCTGGTGAACCTTTTCTGTTATTTTCAATGGCTTGTTGATTATAAAAATGGCATTCCTCCATTTTCTCTCCTCTTTTTCTTTGTTAACAACTATTGCAATTCTCTTGGAAGTCAGGGTGGGGATGCTTTACTGATTATGCTTAGAAAGCTGAATTGTGCCTACATTTGTTAAGCAATATATACCTTCTATCAAGTACCTATTGGCCAATAACTATATTAGGGATTTTATAAAGATTATTTAGAGGGACATAGAGTTTATCTTCCAAATGGGACACTTTGAAGAGGGAAAGAGGTGTAGAATGCCATTGTTAAGATTCAAACTCAGGTCATTTTGCTCCAAAATCATTGTTCTTTCCACTACACCACACGGAATCTCATGATAATCATAGCGAACACACATCAAGATAAATGTATATACATACATATGTACATGTATGTACATATTCATATATAGCATGGTTTTTAAACAAAATAATGTGAAATGCTAATAACTCAGGATGTGCCCAAGATAACATTTCTGTAATGATCTTCATTTGATTGAATCTTAACATCTGAAAATAGAGGCTGATGCATTTTATTGGCAATGAACCTGGCCTTCTGGTGATGCTGTTTGAAAATGTTGCTGAGTTTTTTGTGTTTTTTTTTACGTCCTCAAATGTTGAATTTGTAGGAAATATGAATCTTGGAGAACCCATTGAAATACCAACCAATGTTGCCTAGGGAGAATGACGTGTGAATTAAAGAATCCACTTAGCCATGGGAAAGAGAATGCATAAACAACAGCAAACAGCAACAGAATTAACATCTGCTCACATTCTTTTTTGTCTGAAATTCCGGTTGTGGCCTCTACCACAGGAAAGCATAAAGGCTGTGTACCAGCTTTTGCTTCTGGTTGACATCAGTGATTGAAATTTATTGTGAACAAGGGAACGAGAAACCAATTATTAGGGAACAAAAATTTCCATTTCTCCTTTCCCAGAATTCATCCTGAGTAATTCATATTCATCAAGCAATTTGATTCACTGTATTTCTCACCGGCAGGAAAATGTACATTTCTGTGACTCTTCATAGTTGCTTTTGTTTTTAACTCTCTCAGAATGGCTGTTTGGCTTTTATCTTTATACTGTCTTTGCTATAGGAGATGTATTTATTCATTCAAAGAGAATATATTTCGCTCTTGCTATAGGCCAAACATAAAGTTAAGCGTTTGGGTTACCTCAGTTAAGTAAAATAGACAAATTTCTCTGTCCCTGTGGGACTTATTTATTTTAGTGGAGATATAAACTATAAATAAATGCAGTAATAAACCAAACTAGATAGTTCGTGTATGTGCCGTGGAAAAAATAGAAAAAATTAGAGTCAGGTAAGGATGTGGGGTTCGGGGATGCTGTGAAGGGGGCCAGCACAAGTTGCGGAATTAAAGAAGGTCATCTGAGAAGTCTCCTTTGAAAAAGCAAGATTTGGGGAACAGGGGACTTGAAGGAAGAGACGAAATTAATTGTGCATATAATTGGGGGAAGAATATTCCAAGAGGGTATAGCTAGAGGAGTGCTCTAGGCCCTGCATATTTTTATTATTCAAAAAGCACTTCTTCCTCAATTGCATAGCTTAGGAATTACTCTCCCCACCAGCTTGCTCCATTGAGCATTTTAGCTCTCATCGCTGTGAGTGCCAGTCCCTAAGGCGTAATTCTATGTTAGGTATTGTGACCTAGAAGAGCCCATTGCGAAAGTACTCCTCGGGACCAGAACATTTTGAAAGTTGCCTTGGGGTCCTAAGTTAACTTAAAACAGGGGTTCTTAACCATTTTTTGTTCCACGGGCCCCTTTGCCAGTCAGGTGAATACCATGGACTCCTTCTCAGAATGTAGTGGCAGATAGTTTTATGACACTCAACACTGGAGGTCAGAGAAAATAAAGACAATAAGTTGATTTTTTTTCAATTCAAGCTCATGGACCCCCTGAAATATTAAGAACCCCTAACTTAAAAGGAAGCAGAGATGGGTCTATGTTTTGCTAATTTGGGAAATTTTAGAACCATATGGAGGTTAGCATTGTGATTCCTCAAATTTGTTTCAAAGGTGTGCAGTTTTAAATCAAGACACATATAGACCCCCAAATACACTTTACTTCAGCCTTACACAATTTCCTTGTAATTCTGTGTGACCCCCCCGCCCCCGCTCCCCAATATAACACTAAGCACTATATTATGCTGCAGTGGATATAGAAACCACAGAGACAAGATAAATCTGCTTATCACTTGCCACTGTATTGGGGTGTGGATATCGCCTATCTTATTGGGCATCATGACTTCAGGCGTTATTCTATTCTCTGCTCCCAAACACTCTAAGATACGGATTTTATATTATACCTTGGCACTTGGTTCCTGTTCTTTGTCTGGAGTAGCATCTAAAATATTAGATCCTCCACCTCAACTAAGGGGAAGGTAAAAGGCATTCTGAGACCATAAAGGATACGATGATCCTGGTTAGTAGATAAGGTAAAGAAAGAGAACACAGGGGGCTATAATATTTTTAACTGCTTACTGTCAGAGAGCTGAGGCACAACCTAATTTGGAACAGCTATGACTCTAGAATCCCCATGCTTAAGTAGGGATCTCCCATTCTGGCTGAAGAAACTGAATGCAACACATAGAATATTGAAAAATTTCAACTGCAGACATCTTTCTTGGAGGCAACCATTTGCATGAGAAGATGGCAGTTTTCACGAGAAGAAGGCACATTAAATGGTGATTAAAACTCTTAGGACGATCTCAAGGTAGAAGCTACTTGGCTGATAATATTATATAGGCTTTTGATATTACTGCACAGGAAAGCCAATTTGTAAAACATCGTTTCAATACTCTGGTCTGGCACTGAACAGATGGGCTCTTTTAATCTGTCCTTCCTTGTTCCTGGTATGTACGAATTTATCCTTAGTATAGATAAACTAGAGATTTTTCACAAAAAGTCTCTCTGTGGAAAATTATGCTGAGAAATCTGTCTCCTGCAGCCCACTTTGATTTGCTTATTAAAACAAACCCCCCAAACAAGCCTGGTTCTCCGTAACATCTCTTTGAGGCACTGACCTGATTTTAGATCTTCTATATATAAATTTTTTTTCCATGAGAAAACTCTTGAAATTTAGTTGATGGATTTTTTAAATGAATACTGAAGCCAGAAATAGAGCCAAAGACAGCAGTAGTGGATAAAAGCTTGGCCTGGTTGTTTGCTTCCTTTCCCCATTGGGATGGAGTGAATGCTAGGATTGATGTGTTGTGATGAGATATTTGTTCAACACCTGCTTGGACCTGCCACTGCGTTAGTTAATGGAGAATTCAGAAAACTAAAAACTTTCAGTCTGTTTTTACTTAGCTTATTTGTCTTAAGAATCTTGTAATATATACTCTTTCAAAACTAGAGCATCTAGAACACTAGACCATGTCCTCTAAGGGTGTTTAATACTTGGTGATGTTTCCACACGTCATCCCCATCGATATGAATATGGCCTTTTTGTTTATTTGTTTTTTCCCTCTACCTTAGAGAGAGTAACGCCTAGAAATGTGCCTGGCTCATAACACATGCTCAGTAAACATTGGCTAAATGAAAGAATGAATGGAAGCTCAAATGTGGAGCCGTTCTAGAGCAATGTTATGCACAGAGTGCTTTATTCCATGCATATACTTTTTATATTGGGGTGTGTGTGTGTGTGTGTGTATGTGTGTGTGTGTGTGTGTGTGAAGGATTCAAAGAAATTTATAAAGAGCAGCTGAATCTGGCTTCTTCAAGGAGATTAAAGGATGACCTTATAGATCTTGCCGTGATCCCCAATGTCCACCGTGATCCTGCTAACATTGTATGTGGTTTTCAAGATGAGAAATCTCTGCTATAATTGGCTATAAGAGTAGCTTCAAAAAGAGTGAGGAATGAGATTAAAATTTAAATTTGTAAAAGGATGGTTCCTAGAGCAGAATGGTAATATACATCTCGTATAACATCTTGTGTATCTTTTACTGATTTTCTACCACAGCACCTAACACCTTGCACATAGTAGAAGCTCAATAAATAGTTGTCAAATGAATTTGTGCTTACTTTCAGGAAGTTTTTTTTTAAAATTATTATTATTATTTTAACTAAGTACCTTTTCTGCAGCATTTGAGGAAGAAAGGAGTAGTGGCCTGGAACCAAACCTCAGGAAAATCTGTTTTATAAAAGAAATAACTTTTCAAAGAATTTAGAAATTGTTTCAAAAAAAGAAAACTGAAACCCTTTTATTGGGTCTGTTTTTTACGGTGCATATTGTGTCATGAGTCCCATTGTGCTACTTTATTTTAAGTCCTCCTGGACTGACGATTTTGTTCCTCAGTTAGTGGAAGAAAGTTAACGTACTGCTAAGTGCTATGCATAGTGGTAGAAGTCTATTAATAATACATATGTAGAGTTTGGCAAGCAAAGCCATCTGCTGAAGAGCAAAGAGCTTTGCACTTCAGAGTAGCTTTCTATAATCAATAGACCCACTATCCAATAAAAAATTACTAGTGCAGAAAATATATAAAGCTTGATCAGTTCTCTTTATCTTGGTCATCTGTTCAGCAAAAATGACAAGTTAATTCTTTTCTAAATGTATTTACAACTTTAAAAGGACAACAGACATTATCATAAATTAGTTATGCTGCAGTACACTGATTTTTAATATACGCACACATTTAATTTTGAATACCTTGCACTAAGGTTTTAATTCCAAGAGAGTTTGCAGTACTATATGTGCTCAGTCAAAACATGACCATTAACTAATGCAATTATTCTTTGAATCTGTCACCATTACAACACTTAAGATTCTATTCCATGTTGCTCTGTTTAAACCTGAGCTTTTAGAAGAACAGAACTCCGCATGTAAGCAACGCTGAACCTTACAAAAGTGACAAAGGGCAACATTACTGTAAAACTCTGATGGTTCTGGCATCCTATTGCTATTAGAATCTTTTTATGTCACTTTAGTAGGATGAGAGACTTCAAAAATAGTCACTAAATGTGCCTACTTTTCTAATTTCAGCTTTGCTAGTGTAAGATGTCTCTACTGATTGCTTTGTGGCAATGGATTTCTCTCTCTTTCTGCTCTATCCCTCCTTCAATTCAGAGAATAGTTTGATTACAGGATTCCTTATATTAGACAACATTACTCTCAGGAAGACAAGTTGGCTTCCTGGATGATTTAATCTCAAGGCCTCGAGTAGGCTTTCGTAATGAAAAATTTGTGTCCTTTTTGGGAACATGTAGTTCCACAGTTAGAAGATTCCTTTCTTTGACTTAATCTTGTCTTCTTTTTATAAGCTGCAAATACCTCCTGAGGATAACATATTAACATATGTTTCTTAACTCTCTACTTTATGTAGATACATTTATTAGACTATTTCCTAAGAGTAGACTTAAATCATGGGGAAAATATGAAGAAATTGGGTAATGACTTTCAGACATGGTGAGAAAGCTTCAGAAAGCAGATTCTAGGAGTTAAATGAAGAAAAACTGAACTTCATAGTTAAAAAAATGCTTGGTGGCCCTGGTGTCTGGGTTGTTGCCCCTTTCTTGGGCTCTCTCACCTGTAAATCCAGTGCTCAGGAATTGTGCTATGAATACTTGGGGCAAAAAATATTCAGTTCATCCTTCACTCCTCTCCTTCTCTCCCACCTCACGTCTAATCCATTAGAAGTTTATCTTCTCCTTCAGAATATGTCCAAGATCCGATTTTCTCACCACGTTTACTAAGACTGCCACAGTTGAAGCTGTTGTTGCCTCTCTGAGACTGGCAAAGACCTCTAAACTTGTCTCCCTCCTTAACTGCACCCCCACTGCCATAGTCTAGCCTTCACCCAGTATCTCAGGTGCTCCTTTAAAAACATTCATCACATCATCTCATTAGGATACACCTATCCTAGCCACACTGGCTTCTGTGCTGTTCCTGGCATGTGCCCAGCCCTCTCCCTCCCTGGCCCCTTTGAACGTACTATTCTTTCTGCTTAGAAAACTCCTAGCCCACCGACTCTTGTGCCCACTCCCTCATTTTATTCAAGTCTCTGGGACCTTCCCTGCTCAGGGCCCCAAAATCGCTGCCGTAGCCCATCTCTAGCTTCCCTGCATTATTAGACACCAGGTTATATATAGATATGTTTTTGTCTCTCTAACACCTGAAAGTAACCTTCACAGGGTCAAGGACTTTGTCTCAGTCACCACTATGCATTTCTACTGCCTGGAATAGTAATTGTGCCTGGCACATTGTTGAATCTCAAGGATCACTTGCTGAAAGAAAGGATGAAGGAACACAAGGATGAGAGCGAGCCTCTTACCAGTTGGGCAGGTGTATTTCTTTTTCTTATGAGGCCTGCTTTTTAGCTTCTCTCTGGCTTTGGTCTGTCATGCCTATCTTTATCTTAACTAAAATTTCCTTTAGGACTTGTTTTCCCTATGTATTTGGAATTTAAATTACCAGCATTTCTCTCTTCAGAGGTTTGGGAGACCCACAGTTCCTAACCACGTGGCCCTGTCTCTAACAGTAAGCCATCAGAGTTGTTTCCACATAAAAGGATTTCAGGTTTATCCAATATTCAGAATGAATGACTGAGGAACAATGTGGGGAATTTGATTTCAGGACCCATGAGAAGGATTTCCTCATCAAACATTTGTCTATGCACCTTTTAGTGGGAATTTGAATTTCCACTATCAGAAATTCTTTTATTTAACTTATCTTCCGTATCTCTTTCACCTGCACTTCTCTCCTGAAAATGCTAAAATTTGACTCTGTGATTGCTGTGCTCTAATTTTAACATTATTGGCTAAAAACTGTTCTCAAATTGTGTATTTGTGTTTAAGTTGAAGAGAAAAAAAATATTTTGACAGTGTGAAATATTATTGGTCATATGTCATTGAATATCTTTGTCATCAACAGAGGAATTAATAGATGCATCTTTTTTTCAGGCCAGAACCCACTTCCTTGGCCAGACCAGCATTTACTTTTGCTGGTAATGGTTAGGCAAATAACTGTTGTCTACTAAGCTTGCTCTTTGTACCACCTAAAGTAGCTTCATGGGCTGCTTTAAGAATTTGTGCTCGTAATCAAATGAACCTGACTTTGAATCCTGCATTTCCACTTACTTAATTATGTGACCCTGGGAGTGCTAGTTACTCTTTATGCCAGTTTCCCCCTCTGTAAAATGGGAAATACTATTTTCTTCATAGGGTTGCTTGGAGGATTAAATGAAGTCGTGGACTTAAAGTGCCTAGCCAAGTGCAAAGCTCCTGGCACAGAGTCAACCTACAGCATATGTTGGCTGTTATTAGTAGTCCTTGGGAGACGTATTATGATTCCCTGGTAGCTCAAATAAATTAGTGCCTTATCTATACTGTTCAGCCAGACCCTTATAAAAAGTGAGTCAGTCCTATTCACTCTCATTGGTAAGGGGCTCTGAGGATTGATTTACGGCTTGCATTTCATGGCTTTCTTCTCTACTTGAGGCGTTTCAACAGCCAGTTTCTAAGTGCTGCTCAGGTATAGGAGGTCAGACCCTGACCTTTGAGACTCACCATATTCCCCTCCTAAGCAGGAGGACAAAATGATGATGCCTTGAAAGGCATGGAACTGGCAGAATGGGGGGTGGGGGACGGGGTTTGGAACGGCCTGGTGTCTGACGCAGGTGCTAGCCATTAAAGAGAATGACCCAGGCAGCCAGGAAGCCAGGTCTTCCCGAGGCTGGGGCACTATCACTGTAACAACTTCTAATGGAGATCACTAGGAACGCTTAGCTGAGCGGACTCCTTTGATTTCTTATTCTGTCAGATCCTAGAGATGCTTTCTCAGGTTGGTGGAGTTCAGAATGTTCAGTTTTCATGGCTGCCGGGTGATTTGTGACTAAACATAGATCGGGCTTTTGAAAAACAAAATAAAGAAAAAAGAGATGAGCAAAGACTATGAAAAAACCCACGTTTTAAAAAGTAATATAGAAGCCCTTTGCTGGAGTGCTTTTTTCCTTTGCCTCTTGCTGGGTTGGCATTTTCTCTGTGGTGGTAAACAATAGCAATAGCGATGAATGTCTTATATTTCTTTAGCGAATTTATCATTTGCTAGTGAATGGAAGTTGGGTGTTTTGGGCTGATGAGCTACCAAGAGAGTTTTTGTTGTAAAACCATAGTCATTGAACTTTCCTTTTCATTTTTCTCCATAACGCTTTCCAAAGTTCATCCATTGCTAATTCTTGTAAGGTCATGATAAATTAATTGGAAAAGCAGTTTATCTAGCATGACCCATTCCTTTCAACCAAGGACACACATTACTGTGACTTGCTATAAGTCTAAACTGTAGGTTCATGTACTCTGTTGTATCTTGGTTGCTGGAACTTAGACCATGGCAATCCTGGCATCTTTAATAGCTGGGCCTTTGATGAAATTGATGAAATCCTCATAAATAAAATATTTGTGCACATGTATGTGCACATGTGTTTACATTCTTCTGTGGCAGCAAGAGACAGGGTACATGTAGAAGGACAAAAGGAGAAAGGGAATTAACATTTATTGAAATTTATTATATGCCAGGTTCAGTATTTGGTATCATCGTCCCCATTTTACATATGGGAAAACAGAACTGGGCCCTAGTTCCCTGACTAGTTAAGTGGAAAACCTTACAGTGAAGCCAGATCAGTTTGACTCCAAAACATGGCTGCCCATCTTATTCACTAACTATATCATAGAAGCCTCATATTCAGCTGCTGTATTTGATTCCCTCCCTCATAGCCAGAGAGCTCTTCTTTTGGGGAACACATTGGGGAAAAGGGTTTGGGATGAGGACCTGGTAACATTTGACCCCAACATACTCTTATCTTTTTGTATTTTGTCCTGGAAGTCAGAGCTTCACATGTTTTGAGACTCAGAGACATGAAAGGCAAGACCTGTTAGTTATTGACAATAGATAGAAAATAGGGTGAGACTCAGTGGGAGTGAGGAGAAAGGGCTCTGGAGCCTTGCCTCTGGAGGAGAGATGTTTCTGGGGAAAGGCAGACCTGAACTTCTGTCTCTCCTGCCGGGGAATTGTAAATGTATTATTGTCCGTATTATTCACCTAGCATAAACAGGACTTTGTACTCCAAACTCCTTCCCAGCCCACTGAATAATTTTCAAGCCTTAGAAAACCACATAAAAATGAAGTAGTTAGGTCGAGAGTGCAACACATGTCAAAAGATTGTTCAAATCCCTTTTCCACCATGGACTTTTCACATGACTTATGCTTCTCAGCTTTCAAGCATTTTAAATGCCATTCATTGTGAGAGGATTTGATCAGTATTAGATTTTTTAGAGATTTGCTTCCTGGTTTTGGCACCTGCTGCTTGATTGTGATTTTAGTCTAGTTTCTTGGTAACGTATGCTCATTTTTTTTGCTTCTTTTAATTTTAAACAATCACCAAGCTGAGAAATTTTTCCTCAGATCTGAAATGTGACAGCAGATATGAGCATGGTCTTATGTTTACTTACTGTTCCAGAAGTTAATGACTGTGATGGTGTGTACATGAATGCTGTAGGGTTGTATTCATACTGTGGTTTGAGGAATGTTGTAATAACCCACAAAAGGAAATTGTGTCTAAAGTAATTCTCCAGGTGTAGTGCTGTGAGAGCGGTTTGCTTTCTGTAAAGGTAATTGCATATAAAATTCATTGTGTTTTCCCCCTTATTTGCATGCATGCATGTGTGTGTGTGTGTCTGTATTAGTGTTTCTTAACTGGTTGTAAACTAAGGGAACATATTCCAAAGTCAGTTTAAATAACAGCATGGATGCAAATGTAAAAAAATGTAGTGGCTTGGTGCTAACCCATTTTTAATATGTATGCATTTATCAAAATGGCACGGGTCCACATGGGTAGAAATAGTTTATATCAAGAAACTATTTAAGTTTAAGGCCTCTCTATTTAAAATAATATATGACAACACCTCACATTCATATATTATCCTACTAATTAAAAACAGAAGGCCAACTTTCACATAAAGTCATCTAGAAGTTTGTGAAGTGAAACTGCATGGCTACTTCAGCTGCAATGAATCAGGTTCTTTCGTTTGGATTTCAAGTGGAATGACAACTCCTTCCAACTAATTCTTCTCTCTCAATAGCTTTAAGGCTCAGACACACCCACTGAATTTTGTATTTCCTTCCTTTATTCCCTTCATCCTGTGCTGTCTGTTACCACTGTGAGCTGTTGTGGTTTTCTCTAGGAAATAAAAGGGATTTAGCAATTCAAAGCCAACAGACTTCCTTATCCACAGGCAAAGAATTCACTCTAGAAAGAGAGATTCTATGCACATGATGTCATGCCTTAAGTTTTCTTTTGAATCTTACATTTTCCTTCTTCTTTTTAAATATATCAAACCACAACAGGTATTCCTGGAGGACCTCTGAATGGAAAGAATGCCAGGTCTCTCTTCTGGTGCAGCAGCAGGAGCCCCACTGGCAGGCGGCGGGGTCAGTCTGCGGGGCTGGGATCCAGGCCCGGGAGGTGTACTGCGCCCAGAGCACCACGGCGTCCACTCTGCAGAGGGCCAAGGAAGGTAGGCAGCCGGCTCTGAGGACAGAGGGTGCTGCAGTTTTAAGGGACACCCCCTTCACCACCATCCTCCAGTATTCATCTTGATATAATAGACCTTTAGCATTCACTGATTTAATGTTTGTTCTGTTGACTATTTGTACAGCACCCCTGAGTACTACTTGCAATAGTTTGGAATAGTTAAACATAATAGTAAAAATAACAACACCTGCCTCCAAGGGTCATTGTGATAGTTAAAGGAGAAAGTCTACATGAAGTCTGTAGCATAAATCGAATGTTACAGTTTGGGGGCTGGTGTGCTGGAGTGAGTCAATTTATGATGCTACTCTATTTTTCCTCAAAGAGTATTTTTTGTGAATTGATGAATGTGAGCATTTATACAGATGTATTCCTTTCAAATGTGAAGGATCCACTGTTTTTTTTTTTTTAATTTGCCAAATTTTAATTTATCCCAAGAAGAAGAATAGGAGGGGGAAGAAGAAACTTCCTCTAGTTGAAGTTCTGCATTAGACCGACATAATCACAGCACTAGTCTCTTTGTTTCAAGGTTTGGGACAGTGATAACAAATAGAGGCTGAACAGTTTGTCCAGATTTATGTAAGTCCGTTGAAAAGCCAAGAGTAGGCAATGATGCTTCTACTCTGGAAGAATGGAGGACCTGTTCCAGCAATATTGGAGAACACAGCCTTGCCCTGCAGAAGCAGCCCTGCCAGGTGTACACATACCTTCTCTCCTGTGGGCTTTGCTTAGGGGGGTGAGCTGTGAGCTGTCTTGCTGTGGAAATGCGTCCATTTTATTCTGTAAAGCTGTTCATATCCAGTGCCAGATTTGTGACATGGCATCTTAGAAGTTCAGAGGAATCTGTGACTGTAGTTTTGGGGGATGGTGCAATCTAATGATGCCTAGTGGGACAAACTAAACAGGCTCCATAGTATTTTTCTTTAACTATTGAAGTTAAAGGGCTACATTTACAGGGCTAGAGGTACATAAAAATAATAGTTAAATTTTCTTCCATCTCTAATTTCACCTTTAGAAAGTGACAACTTATATGCTTTCTGCTCCTGGAGAGAACATGATTACTCCTCTCTGTATTAGAAGAACAGAATTTAGATAAAATGCTCCAGATTATTCTTTCAAATCTGGGTAAACTTTTTATTCCACCCCCTCTTTTCTTCCTTTTAACTATTCTATACAGTACTGGGATCTTCAGGAAGCAACACAAATCAGAATTTTATGGTCTCGATATATACCAACCTACTTATTTATAGCTTCAACTTTTAATCTTCTGTTGAAATTTCCATCTTCCTAAAGTTTCTTTACTAAAAATAACTTTCTTGTGGCTCACATATTTCTAAAGCACCATCAAGCTTAATCTTTTCCAGTTTTCTTAGTGGAAAAATACTGGTCAGGGAGATTGTAATTAGGGAGTAAGTGGGAAGATGGTGTTTTAGAGTTGGGACATCAGGTGCTGCCTTCCGGGACTGGGCTGAAATAGAAGAGGCATGTTAAATGCAGATTTAGCAGCCTATTAAGCCTACTAAAATCTGTTTCAAGCATCTAAACAAAGAGGAAACAATCTTAGGCCAAGGTGCACATCCAAATTAATACTAAGGTTCACATGGGAACAGAAAGTACTTATAAAGCATTAAGTTCTCAGGTAGAGTCTAGATGTGGGCCTGAGATGTAAATACATCAATCAGTAACAGTACCATGTGATTTTGTACACAGTTGAATACAGTGAGTAAAATTATGTTAGATGATAGAGCACAGTCACAATTGCATTAAAGGCACAGTATAGATTACTACTTTTATTTGTAGTTGTTATCAAAGGTTTTATTTTTTTCATATATGGAAGCAAACAGGATTGTTCACTCATTACTTTCATTTCTTATAAATGCCTTCATTTCTTACTATTATCACCTGTAGCTATGCCTTGACAAAACCTGGCAACATGAGGATTTCATCTTGGCCCAAGTTAAGCACAGAAGAACGAATGAATTGCTCTTGTAAGGGACCAAAGAGTATTTGCCCAATTAAGATGACAGAATGTATATATTCCTAACCTTTTCTGCTAATGCAGAATAAAGGCCAAAATTAGAGACATTTCCTGCAACTTGTTATTTGGTTATGCTAGATTTCTAAGGGAGAAGGCATTTTAATAGCATTGATCTTGGAAACTCTTTTCTCAGTCACAAATGGTATTGACTTCCCTAAAAGGTTAATTTTTCCTTAAACTCAAAGTTATTCTTTTCACTCTCTCAGGTGCAATTGCTTAACTTTTCTTCCCTAGAAATTCTTACCATCCGCTATGAATTAGCTGCTCTGCATTCCAAGAAGCAGATCTTAGAGGAACCCACAATCTTGGAAAAGAAACAAAAGCATTTCCATGGAACCCTCATGTGGTAGAATGCAATAGAATTTCTATATCCCAGAATGAGAAAATGAATGCTCATTTCCTCCCAAGGGCATCATCCGGATGCTGAGACCGAACCCTGACTTTGATGCACTTCTGTTGATGACTTTCTCTGGGGGATGTCCCTTCCCATTTGACCTTGATTCATGGTGGCTGCAGGAACAGTATGTACTTATGGCATATTTACCTGATTCAACATTCATGTGCTGTTTTAGATACAGCCAAATCAGTGCTACAACAATCAACATGAGAAGTATTACCAGTAATGTTAGCCAAACCAATAGATGTGGGAATGGAAAAGGTAGAGAAGTATTTATGATTTTGTTTAATAGTTATTGTTTTAGAGAGAATTGTGTTTTTAAAGTTCAGAAGCATCAGTAAGGGTCATGCTTACCTATAGACCAAAACCTTGGATTTGGGAAGCCCACTTCCTTCTTGTCCATTGCTCATATGAAATTGTGGCCTCTCAGCGTGCATTCCAGCGTCATTTCATGGAAGGTAAAACATGAAACAAAGATTGTACCTTCAAGATCTAATAAAAAGAGGACACATGTACTCCATTCAGGGTACTTGGCCTAGATTGTGGGATATCAATAAATATGGGAAGCAAAACAGAACACAGTAAAATAAAATGAGAAACCTAAATTAAAAAATCAGGAAAAGGTGTTGGTAAGGTTATAGTTGATCAGAAGAGTGTCTGGATTTTTTTTTTCATATTTCACATTTGTTATTCGGCATCATATAGACACAGCTACTTTGAAAATGGAACACAATTTAACTTTGAATAGTTCAATGCATTAGTTGTCCTCCTTCTTAGTAAGGCTGGGTATTTCTTGATAAGTCCATGTCTGTATCAAGCTGGGTCCAGAGTTGGCATTAAGGGAATTCATGATCAGATCAGAAGCATGTCCTGGGACGATAAGTTGTGTATGGAGACTTAATATGTTTTGGTTCCTGGATTTCAGTTCTGTCCTAGATGGAATTTTGGTAAGCCACATAAATGTTGTACTAATCTTCTAGTTCATAAAATTGGTTTTAAGCATATTGATTTGGTAAGTAAAAGTGGATGATCATCAAACATTCATTGGATTTTCAAGATTAATATAGTATGTGCTAGCTATGTTTTAGGTTATGTACTAGGCACTGGTGTTTGAAGATGCTCCCAGTAATTTATGGTCTTTTCACTTGAACAGGAACTGAGCTAGCAATTATGCTGTAGTGTCTGAAGCCCTGTGCCTCTTACAGATATCCATGGTTAACAACATTTCATCATTCCCCAGGGTAGTCTTCATAGAGGAAGTCATGCTTGAAGGCAATTTGGAGGATCCATAGGAAAGAACATTGTGAGTAGGGGGGAATAATATGTGGAAAGGAGTGGAGATCTGGAAGAACCTGGCGTCTTCAGTGTTTGTATGTAAACTGTGTGAACGAGCACAGGGAATAAGAACTTTTGATGACTGGAAAACTAGGCCTATTGTGCCATTCTGGAGCTTTTGAGATGATGGGTACTCATGGCAGACATTTTTTTTTTCCCCACCACTGCCAGCATATAAGCAGAGAAGGAATCTCATGTTCTTAGTTGCGTGGAAGAAAGTATAGCTAAGAGAATTCTTATGAGTGGTGATGTCCTATTTACAAACTTAACTGAGTGTCTAAGAAGTTTTTGTGATATGAAATAAAGTAATTTGCAATCTGAAGAAATGAGCGTTTTTGTAAGGGGCAGTTGGAGGAAACATTCTACCACCAAATGAGGGACTGGAAATGTTCTTTATCTCTCTTCAGAAATTGGATTTAAAGTCAATAAACTCATTTGGGTGTGAGAATAAGGTGTCAGGAAAGGAGTGAGCTTAGAATTTTCCTTAGTGTCGACACTCAGAGGAGAAATGAGATCTTTTAAAGGGGTTTTTGGCATTTTCTCTTGCCTTATTCTAACAGAGAAACAGAGATAACTGAACAAAATAGCCTGCTCTTAATTATCAAAAGCCATTTGATTACAGTTCACATGAGGCCAAGAGAAACAAGGAATGCAATCTGTAATCTTTCTACCTGGGAAATATTCTCACTTATTTGGATCATGATTATAGGAGAAAGTCAGCCAAGTGGAGCAGGAAGTAATTATCAACAGGCAGATTTCTGGATTCTTCATGAACAAATGGGCAGTAACGGAAGGGGACAGGCTGCATGAGGTAAGGAGTGGGAAGGTGAGTGAGGAAAGACATAGTTGATCCCATGTCTTTAACCACAGCAAAAAGGAAATCATAAGCTGAACTCCAGAGATCTGTACATTCCTTTAGACTATAGTTTATCTTTCTTTCTAAATCTTGAACCTACAAACTGTGTAGGATAGAGTTTGGGACTTAAAAGCCCATTTTGTCATTAGTTTATTGATAGAGGATTATAATTCCATCTCCTTTCTGTGTGAGAATAATACTTAGAATGTCACACTACCGAAGACTGGGTTAGGCAACCTTATTTCCCAAAGTGGCTGTCAGTGAAAGGAATGAGAAGAGTTAGAGAAAGTAGCAACGTAAATCCATTATTTAATCCCTACCTTAGTGCAGAGGCAAACATCAACCATATAAGCCATATGTGTGTGTGTGTGTATCTCTGTGTGTGTGTAATATTCTCTCCCAAACGAACATTAAATACTTAAAGGTAGCTAAGTCACCAGGAGTATAAATTGAGTGTTGGTTTTACTTTGTATCTAAGTTTCATTGTATTTGTATCTAAGTTTAGTGATTTTTAAAAATCAAGTGTAACAAAATTATATTAGTGTGAAATAGCAAATGTTTATTGAATTACTGTACTTAGCAAAAATATTGAAGAGTTCGTACTTTAAGGGTTCATTAAATTATCAGGCTGTTCTTGGCATTGAAAGTCTAATATATTTAGCTTAAGATATAATTCACATGATTCAAACGAGAGTAGGAGAGAGCTGCCCTGGGCAAATGAGAGAGGCAAGATATTTGAGAAGGAAGCCTAGCACTGAATAGTGATTGCTCCTGGGAAAAATAAATGAGAGAATCATATAGACTTTTTGATGGCATGTGAGTCCTGCTTAATTTGATCTCTTCAGGAGGAAGAACACATGTTTTCCTTTGAGCAATTTGTTAAATATTTCTTCATAATTAACGGAAATAATTTGATTATTCAATACCGTGTATTGCTGTAACCAAAGTCTGTGGTATCATGGAGGAGGGAAATTGTCAAGACATGAGTTTGAATTTTTGCAATTACTTTGCCAGCATTGTTTAGCATTCCTTATCCTACAGCACAGTGTCCACACCCGGTCACAACACATCACTTTCCTTCTGTTTTCTAGCCTTTGTTGTCACTGTCTTTGTCACCCATTATGTTGTAAAAGTTCCAGAAGTCTGTGCTTGGGGCTCCTTTGTATTTCCCTTCTGCCAATACCTATGATGCAAAAGGTGAATTTCAGATGTTTATGGAATTTAAAATGGAAAACTCCTCTAGACCAGAGCATGATATGTTGGGTTTTATTGAATTATTCTTGTTTTTTAAGTGGCAGCAAGAAAGGAACTATTTTACTGTTGACAAAACCAAAACGATCTGCTATCTGGAATAACATTCCCTGCCAAGGCCAGGTGGTCCAGAGGGCCTCGAATGGAATCAGATGAAATAGAAGATCTGAGGATCATGAGGTGATAGAAAGTAGTCCATGGGGAATGATTGGTCAGGAATGCAAAGGAGAGAAATACAAGGCCAAGGATGGAAACAGTGGCTTTGCCCATTCATCTTTGCTTGTGACACTAACCAGTTGACTTTTTAGGTAGTTCAGAGTTAAGTACATCCCTTCATTGCTCTCTAGAGAAAGTATACTATGGAAACTACAAATGGTTTCAAATGACTTCCTCTACCATGTTACTTTTGATCTTTTTAACATTCTGGGAAGGAAGATGAGGCAGTTAAATAGCTACAGAAATTGGATAAGTACCTTATAAGAAAATGAGAATTCGGAAGAAGGAGTGATTAAACCAGTGCTGAGTGGAGGCATAGGGTAGGTTGGTGGAGATGGAAGATTTTACCTGGATCTTGAAGGAAGGGCCTGGTTTAAGCAGATGTACATGTGAAGGGGGCAGAATCTCAGGTGAAGCAAGCCATGTGAGTAAAGACTCAGAAGTGGAAAATAACAGGACATATTTAGAATGAAACCAGTAATCAAGTTGGACATGAATATAGTGTGGATGATGGTAAAGGCTATGGATTTAGAGTAGCGAAGTAGAAGTTTTGGCTATAATCTCAGGCCTTATGGCCAGAATATGAGATGATAAAATTTGAGCTATTGCCTCTCCATCCCCACGTCTCCTTTCACAGACTCTTAGCCTCAACAATACTGAGCATCTTCTTTCTCACTCTAGGACTTTGGGACCAGTCTCTGACCATGGCCTTAAGGTCTCCCCCACTTTCTGCCATCATCACACAAAAACTTCCCGGCTCAGACCTATTACCTGGAAAACCCTTCTTAGAAATTGTTTCTTCTGGAAACCCCTCTAGATGACCGAGATATCTCTGCTGCTCAGTTATCATAGCACTTTAACTCACTGCATTGTAATTTCTTGTTTTTTTTTGTACCGTTAACTAGGCTACTGTGCATGTTCTTTGACCACATCACTATTGTTTCCCCGGCACTTGGCACTTTGCCTGCAAATGAAAGATGCTTGTATTGAATACAGCCTTTGTGTACCTTCTCATATTTCTTTTTAACACTTTCTTCTCCCTCTTTGTTGATGCTCTACTAGCATGAGGTTGCCAGCACACTTTCAGACTTGGATAAAACACCATGTAGTGGTGCAGGGGATCTGGCTTCCTGATTAGCAGCTGATGGGCTGCTGCTACAACCTAGAAGATATAACCTGAAAGTGTAGGAGGCTTGTCTCCCTGTGGGTGATTGTTGACTAACAGGAAACAAGATTTAGAAGGGAGCCAGTGCACTTGTATATTATTCCCATGTGCACTTTCTCTTTGTAGACCCTACAGTGAAATCCTGTTTGCCAAATACACAGATATCCTGGGAGATCTGTTGTATATCTGTGTGGTGATGGGAAAGGGTAGCCAACACAATTACACATCAAAATAGCATCACCTCACATTTTCCTTGCTTCCCTCCCACTGGTTCCTGCCTTGCACCTCCCAAATAAAGTATCGACACCTAAATTCTACTTAAGCTCTGCTTTCTAGAGGATTCCAGGTACAACACAAATCAGTGAATATATATTGAAGTACTGAATTTTAGACACTTTGTTTAAGAATTTATTACAATGGTCTAGATGAGACACAATACAGGCCTGAAGTATGGCAGAAGCTGTAAACAACTCTTCTTTCTCTTCCCCCTAAATTTTCCTTCTCTTCTTTCTCCTCTCACTCATTTTTCTTTCTCCTCTTCTTTATATATTTTCCCCTTGCTCATCATCCAGTTTTTCCATTTCTTCCCCTTTCTCCTCCTTTTCTTCTTTTTTTTGTCATTTGGTATACATCTTGAGTGTAAGAACAGTTTCAGTATTTGTGGCAAACGTCACAGCAGTTATCACATTGCCTGGAAAAAGGTAGATAAGAGCTCAATAGGTGTTTCTTGAACAAATGAATATAAACCTCTGCATGAAGTCTTAACATTTGGTTTTAGGCCTTTCTTTTCACTTTGGGCCAACTTTTTTCTGCATTTCAATTGTTCACATACACCTGCACTTCATTAATGAACAGTTAAGTTCACTTTTTCGGAGTAGAAGATTGTATTTGGAAAAACATGCCGAGACTAGTGCATTTACAATCTTTAGTTGAGTGTCTCACTCAACTTCATTTTGTCAGCTGTACTAAATTTTTCTCGAATGCCAAGCCAAGAGGTAATGAGATTCATCTTGGCAGTGCAATTTCTGAAACAAAGCTATTCTTTCCAAATCTATTTCTCCAGCCTTGTTGAAACATGTGGATTCGTTGGCAAGTAGGATAGAGAGTAAATATCCACTTATTGCCCAAACCTTCTTGCAGGAAAATTTCACAACTTTCTCACCAACTTGTTCTATATTTAGTAATTTTCATAATTTGCTCTTTTTTCTTTAACTTTTTATTTGGAAATAATTGTATATTCATAGAAAGTTGGAAGGATAGTACAGAGAGATCTCATATACCCTTCACCCTGTTTCCTCAATGGTTGCATCTTACATAATTATAGTACAATATTTTTTAAGAACAGTTGTATTCACACACCATATAATCCATTCGAAGTGTACGATCAGTGCCTCTAGGTATAATGACATTGTGTGCATTCATCACCACAGTCAAGTTGAGATCATTCTCATTGCTCCAAAGAGAAAAATCCCATCCCCCATATGCTCCTGTTATTGACACTTGGCACTGGTATAATACCTTTGTTCTAATTAATGAAAGAATATTACAGTCTCACTGTTAATTATAGTCTATAGTTTGCATTAGTTTTTTTTTCTCATATACCACCCTATTATTGACCCCTTGTTATATTGGTGTACATTTGTTCTAGTTCATGGAATAACATTCTTATATTTGTACTGTTAACCACAGTCATCCTCCACAACAGGCTTCACAATATTAAACAGTCCTCCTCTAGCTTTCCTTCTAGTAAAATACATGGCTCTACACTTCCCCTTTAAACCACAATCACACCCATAATTCAGCACTGTTAATTGCACTAACAATATATACTGCCATCACCTTTATCCATTGCCAAACATTTACAATCAACGTTATTAAAAATTCTGCACAGGTCACTATATGTTTTGTCATAACCTGAAAAATAGTGTAAACTATTATGTAAACTATAGTCCACTGTTATTAGCAGTGCTTCAATATGTGTTCATCAATTGTAACCAATGTACCACACTAATGAAAGATGTTAATGTGAGAAAGAGGGGGAGGGGATAGGGCATATGGGAATACTCTATATTTTTTTGGTAACGTTTATGTAGTCTTGAGCTTCTTTAAAAATAAAAAAATTTTTTAAATTTCTGCACATATTAAACATCAGCTTCCCCTTTTCTACCCTCACTCTATTTCCTGCTAACCAATACTTTAGATTTTAACTCCAAGTGTTTGCTTATTATAATTAGTTCATATTAGTGAGACAATACAGTATCTGCCCTTTGTATCTGGCTTATTTTGCTTAACATAATGTACTCAAGGTTCACCCATGTTGTCACATGCATCAGGGCTTCATTCCTTCTTATGGCTGAGCAATAGCGCATTGCGTGTGTATGTATGTATATATATATATATATATATATACACACACACACACACACACACATCACATTTTGTTTATCCATTTATCAGTTGTTGGACACTTGGGTTGTTTCCATCTTTTGAAAATTTTGAATAATGCGGCTATGAACATCGGTGTGCAAATGTCTGCTCACGTCCCTGCTTCCATTTCTTCTGAGCATATATACTCAGTGGCTGGATTGCCTGATCATATGGTAATTCTATACTTAGCTTCCTGAGGAACTGCCAAACTGTCTTTCAAAGTGGCTGCATCATTCTACATTCCCACCAGCAGTGAATAAATGTTCCTCTTTCTCTGAATCCTCTTCAAATCCTTGGAGTTTTGTTTTTTTTGTTGTTGTTTTTGTTTGCTAGTGGTCATTCTACTAGGTGTGAAATGATATCTCAGTGTTGCTTTGATTTCCATTTCCCTGATAGCTAGTGAGGTTAAGCCTCTTCTCATGTGCTTTTTAACTATTTGTATTTCCTCTTTGCAAAAATGTCTATTCAACTCATTTGCCTATTTTTCCTTAACAAATCAATTTTATTGCTACATATTAGTAAAGCATAAATCTACCCTAAGTGTACAATCAATGGTATTTGGTGTAATCACATATTTGTGTGTTCATCATTCACTCATTCTTAGAGCACTTTCATTATTCCAGTAATAATAATAATAATAATCAAAACACATAACCTCTCAATCTCTCTATGCTTCCCTTGCCATACATGGCTGCTATTCTTTTTCCTTCTCTCTGTATATTTGTATTCATATTTTGTAAAAACAGTCTTATATATGCAATATCACCCATATTTGTGGTTTACATGAGATTTTAATCTCTTATAGAGTCCCATGTTACAGTTTTTAGCTTTCCTTCTAGTAATATACATGACCTTAGACTTTCCCTTTCAACCACAATCATTTCCATACAATAGTACTGCTAGTTGCAAACACTGTGATATGCTTTAACCATTTCTATTCATTTCCAGAGATTTACAACCTATTTTACCAGTTCTGTACAGATTAACCCTTAGCTTTCCATTCTCTTCTCTCCTTCTATTTTCTGGTGACCTATATTCTAATTATTAACTCCATGGGTTTACACAGTATATTTAGTTCATAATAGCATAATCATACATAATTTGTCTTTTTGTGTCTGGCTTGCTTCACTCAATACAATGTCCTTCAGGTTCATCCATGTTGTCATATGCTTTATGACATCAGTTCTTCATACCACTGCATAATATTCCATTTTGTGTATACACCACAATTTGTTTATCCATTCATCAGTTGATGGACACCTGGGTTGTTTCCATCTTTTGGCAATCATGAATAATGCCTCTATGAACATCGGTGTTCAGATGTCTGTCCATGACACTGCTCTCAGTTCTTCTGGGTATATACCTAGTAATGGTATTGCAGGGTCCCGTGACAAGTCTATATTTAACTTCCTTAGGGACTGCCAAACAGTCCTCCACAGTGGCTGTCGTATTCTACATTCCAACCCACAGTGACTAAGTGTTCCTATCTCTCCAAATCCTCTCCAACATTTACCATTTTCCGACTTTTTAATAGTGGCCAGTCTAATAGGTTTGAAATGATATCTCATTGTAGTTTTGATTTTTTACCTATTTTTAAAAATTGGGTTGTTTGTCTTTTTATTTTTTGAATTGTAGGATTTCTTTATTCTGGACATTAAGCCCTGATCAGATGTGTGGTTTCCAAATATTTTCTCCCATTGAATCGGCTGCCTTTTCACTTTCTTGACAAAGTCCTTTGGAGCACAAAAATATTTAATTTTGAGGAGGTCCCATTTATTTGATTTTTCTTTTTTTGCACATGCTTTGGGTTTAAAGTAAGAAACCGTGACCTACCACAGGATACTGACGATGCTTCCCTACATTTTCTTCTAGAAGTTTTATGGTCCTGGCTCTTATATTTAGGTCTTTGATCCATTTTGAGTTAATTTTTGTGTGACGTGAGATAGGGGTTCTTTTTCAATCTTTTGGAAATGGCTATCCATTTCTCTCAGCACCATTTGTTGAAGAGACTGTACTGTCCCAGTTGAATGGATTTGGTAGTCTTGTCAAAAATCAGTTGACCATAGATGTGAGGGTCTGTTTCTGAACTCTCAGTTTGATCCCATTAATCAGTTTATCCACATGATCTAGTTTTAAACTCCTCATCAGGTTCTATCTTCAAGGCAGAATAGTCACTTAGTAAGACCTCTATGTCTTTCCGAGTGGTTAAATTACATTTTGTGTCTTCTGGCCATTTTCTCATGCATACTGAAGAAGGGATCGATTCTTATCTCAAGAGAAAAGCTGTATTTTGCTGCAACTTTTAATTCCCAGATTCTGTGATTCTCCATTTGGGGTCATTCATTTTGTTCTTTTAAGATATGCTTTTCTATGACTTTAAATGTATTTGGATTCTTGATGAAACTTTCTATAAGTTCTAGTATTTCTATGCTTGGAGTTCAGTACTGAACACAGCTGTTTATATTTTAATAGTCTGTGGGCATTTGAAATTCAGTGCTTCGTGTACTGAACTCTTCATTATCCTTCCCACCCCCATATCAAATTCTTCTCCAGTGTTCCAAAATTCAGGAAATTCTCCCTTTCTGCCAAATGCTCTGATGGGAAAACTGGGAAATGGCCTTGATATTTCATTGCCATTCATCACCCTGCCCACATTCAATCTATCACCAAATCCTAATTCTACCTCAGAATGTGTATATATATAGTTCTATTTATTTCCATCTGTAGTGGGTTGAACATTGGCCCTCCAAAAGTTGTACCTATGTCTCAGAAACTGTGAATGTGACCTTAATTGGAAAAAGTGTCTTGCAGATGTAATAAACTTAAGGATCTTGAGGTGAAATCACTCTGGATTATCCAGTTGCTCCCTAAATCTATGACCAGTGTCCTTATAAGAGACAAAAGAGGACAAGAAAGGGAAGAAAGCCATATGAAAATGGAGGCTAAGATTGGAGTTATACAGCTACAGTATAACGTGACAATGAATATTAGCTACTGCTATTTTTTTCTCTTTCACATTTCTGCCAAAGCAATCTTAAGAAAGCTTTTCTGAGTCTATCATTCCCATGCAAAATGACTTCACTGACTTCCTATGAACTTTCAAAAAAATATTTTATTTTTTATATCAGTGTTTCAAGTTATTCCCTTAATACAAGATAATAACTAAAAGAGCAATAAATATGCTTTGGTACATGGTTACACCCCACCCCCTCTTATTTTTGATCATTCCTCAATCTTGAGGGATTTGGGATGATGTCTGCTCTGACTGCTTCGTGCTGAGAGGTAACTTAGATATTATGGGGCAGATGAAAGGAATTGCTTTGCTACAGTTGAAGATACTCCTTGGTTTTGGGATGGGACTGGTCAATCATCATCATGTTGTTAGCTGTCCAGGGCAAGCCTGCAGGACTGGAGAGTAGGAGTTGGCTACAAATCAGCTGGGTTTCAGGGCTCAACCAGCATATGGACAATCTGAGGATTTAAGTCTCTGAGAAATGTATTTCACAGGTACATTGAAAATTATAGGTTCAAATAAAAATAACAGAAGAATCATAATGAGGGGACTTATAAGTAAGTGTAACTATGCTATTTTATAGAAATAGATTTTCATATATTCCTAGATAGGGCCTGCTGAGGGGGTTGCCTATGGTGTCCAGATGTCCCTAGATCCCTCAGGAGAACTTTTTGTTTGAGGCTTTGTTTACTGTGGGAGTTTGTGAAATCTGCCTGAGACCTGCATAAGCATATCCTCTTAGAATGACTTCCTCTATGAAACCTCTTAGCCATAAAAATTCTGTTTTATTTGATATTTCCCCCTTTTGGTCTAGGTCATTTTCCAAATGCATCTCTGATTAATGCTTAGTAATTATCCCTTGGTGCCAGGGAGGCTCATCGCTGGGATAAACTTCCATCTTGATGATAGCATTGCATTGTATCATTCGGTATCAGAGAGCAAGAGGATTTGGACCTATAACTTAAACTTCTTGACTGAGAACTGATAGACTTCCATATTCCACTAAGGAGAACTAATCATTTTGGCCTATTCTCAGTTCATTAGAGTGAAGAGTCCAGAGGTCCATATAACCTACTAATTAAGATTTAGGCTTTGAAGTAGGGCTTGCTGGGTTTGAATACCAGCTCTCCCATTTCCCAGCTATATGATATTGGGCAAGTCACAAAGCCTCTCTAGACTTCCAGTTTTCTTATCAGTAGGATGGCATTAAAATAGAGATGTCAGGATTAAATAAGATGTTCCATATTTAAAGGGGGAAAAATCACAGTGCAGTGCCTGATGCAGAGTAAATACTCAATGAGCACAGTGTTCTTTTAGAGTCAACATCTATTGATTATTCATTGAGAACAGCAATGCTCTAGGAGTTCTCTATCTGTGGTGTGCATTCAGAGTCTCACAGATTTACTGCCTGGGATGTAGGAATTTGGTACAGTGGAATCCCATTCAGAGCATACCAGTTGATTCTAAGGCATGGAATCCACAGACTATGACTTAAGAAGACTTCTGTAGCCACATTTTTACATAGAGAAAGTGTGAATGTAAGCATTTTGGAGTGAGTGTAATTGAACATGTACCCAAAATTTTGACTTAAAAAATTTCTAAGGACTGCTAAGTTGCTTAAATGAAATGGACAGAAATTCTTAGAACACATTAGTAAGAATTTCTTAGAACACAAATAGTAAGTACAGTTGAGACACAGAAAATCCAAGGAAATTGTGCAAAGGCATTGTAGGAAGAACTATTTGTAACTTCAAGTCCAGCTGGCACATATCACATATCACTGTAAAGGGTCGACAGATCCAAGATGGCATTGGAGTAGCTCTTTTGCAAAACATTGTCCAGGAGGAACTGGGGACATAGAGATGGAGAGGCCAAAGGTAAAACCATGCGTTGATACTCCTGCAACTGGGAACGCCTCCCATCCCAACCTTACCCCCACCCCCACTCCCACCCCCACCCTCAGGCAAACAGGCTCCTAAAACCTGCAGCTGAGTGGCCAGAGAGGGGAAAGGACAGATTTCATTCCTGGGAAGACAGAGGGTGTGGCTGAGGGCTGACAGTGGTTTCTCTATGGCAAATGTAACTACCATAACTTGCTAGCTCAGAAGAGGTAGTGAAATTTGAAGGATTCATCTCCGTGGAAGGGTTTGCCAAGAAGTGCCATTTGCTGGCCAGCTGGGAAAGTGAAGGAAGACAGACTGGTCTCTCTGGATTCTTTCCAGGCACAGTAGACCTGGTCCAGCCGCATTAGTGGCACCCTGCCACAGTTTACTGACTACTTAAAAAGGGCAATATTAAAGTTTTAGAAAAAATTAAACTAAAAACCAAAGAAGAGCTGTGGAATAAAACCACTAGGAAAAATAGAGAAATTGATCAACAGAGCAAAATCGTCAACATAAGCAGCTGCCTATGTATCAACAAAAGATAACAACCCATAGTAAGAAACAGGAAGATATGGCCCAGTCAAAGGAACAAGCCAACAATCTAGAATGACACTCAGGATTTAAGACAACTAATAAATGATGTTTAAACAAACCTGCTTCATCAATTTAAGGAAATGAAGTAAAATATGATTAAAGTGATAAAGAATATTAAGGTGAGACTGTGTGAGCATAAAGAACAACTTGAAAGCCTGCAAAAGTATGATGTGAACGGTGGTCCATGCTCGGTGGCAAGGCCCCAGGATGTGTATATCTATTGCGGGTGTTGTGTCACACGGATGAAGGATGGTGGTGTGGGATGTTGTTGGAGGTGTGGAGGTGGGGAACATGGGAATCCCTGTAATTTCTGAGTAATATTTAGGTAATCTTAGCACCTTTAAAAATACATACATACATACATATATATATATATAAAATAACATGTAAACAAAAAATAAATAAAAATAAAATTTAACCCCCCCAAAAAAAAAAAAGTATATGGAAAACTGTAAAACATTGCTAAAAGAAACCAGTGAAGATCTAGATAAAGGGAAGGATATTCCATGTTCATGGGTTAGAAGACTAAATATCGTTAAGATGACAATGCTAACCAAACTGATCTACAGATTTAATGCAATCCTGATAAAAATTCCAATATCCTCCTTTGTAGAATTGGAAAAGCCAATTATCAAATTTATCTGGAAGGGTAAAGGCCCCCAGGTAGCCAAAAATATCTTTAAAAAGAAGAATGAATTTGGAAGACTCTCACAGACTTTAAAGCATATTATCTAGCTGTAGTGGTAAAATCAGCATCGTATTGATATAAAGATAGACAGATTAACCAATGTAATCAAATTGAGAGTTTAGAAATAGATCCTCACATCTATGGTCAAGTGATTTTTGACAAGGCTCTCAAATCCACTCAGCTGGGTCAGAATAGACTATTCAAAAAATGGTGCTGGGAAAACTGAATATCCATATCTAAAAGAAAGAAAGAGGACCTTTCTCTCATACCTTATACAAAATTTTATTTAAAATGGATCAAGGTCCTGAATATAAAAACTAGAACTATAATATTCTTAAAATGTAGGGAAACATCTTCAAGATGTTGTGGTGGTTGGTGGTTTCTCGGACGTTACATCCGAAGCATGAGCAACAAAAGAAAAAATAGATATATGGGACTATCTCAAAATTAAATACCTTTTTCTTCAAAACACTTTCCAAGAAAGTTAAAAGGCAGTCTATTCAATGGGAAAAATGTTTGGAAACCATATATCCGATAAGGGATTGATCTCCATGTTATATTAAGAGATCACAGAACTTAATGACAAAATAACAAGCAACCCCATTAAAAAATGGGCAAAAGAATTGAACATTTTTTCAAAGTAGAAATATAAATGGCCAAAAGAAACATCAAAAGATGTTCAGGATCACTGGATATTAGGGAAATGCAAATCAAAACTACAACGAGATGTCATACCATACAGAATGGCCATTACTAAAAGAACAGAAACTTCAAGTGCTGGAGAGAATGTGGAGAAATAGAAACAGTCCTTCACTGTTGGTGGGAGTGAAAATGGTACAGTCTCTATGGAAGACGATCTGACAGTTCCTCAGGAAACTAAATACAGAACTGCCATATGATACAGCAATTCTGCTGCTAGGACTATATCTAAAAGAACTGAAAGCAAGGAAGCAAACAGATATGTGCACACCGATTTTCATAGTGGCATTATTCACAATTGGTCTTTTAATGTGAAGGCTGAATATGCCAAGTTATTCCATCCTTTTAAGAGAAAAGACTGTGAGCTTTCACCTACAGCAGGTGCACCATGAATTCTGTTACAGGTGACACATTTGGATACCTAATAATAATTAAAATAAGACTTTCATTATGGAAGTTTTTAAGTGTACATAAAGTAGAAATAATAGTTATTATTTTTATAAAATGCCATTAAATAGGAGGAAATACTGAACTGGAAATTAGGTGAACTGAATTATAATTCAATCTATATCACTGATGATGATACTTACTTTGGGTAGGTATATTACTCAATTTTGGCTTCAATTTATCCCTTTCTTAAGTGGGGATATTAGAATGTATTCATTCTCATCTCATAGATATATTAAACACTCATGGAAAATATAGATGTAAAAATTAGTTACATTCTGAAGAAAATTTATTTACATACTCTTGTTTTCCTGTTATCTGTGATGTCTACTTTTACTGAAATATAATGGATTGGAGACTCAGAGATACATAATTTTCCCGAAATCTTGTACCTGAAATTTTCTTTCTTGCTAGTTAGAATATACTGTCCAGTTGATCAAATTCCTTTGATGTACTTTAGACTAGATAAAGCTTGAAACCACATCTATTGTTTTTAAGACTGATGATTGCAGTGAAATAAGTAATTATGAATTGATTTAATTATACCTTTCTACATTTTTCTGTTTAGGGTAAGAGGAACTATTATTTGAAGCAAGATCTAAAGAAATAGAACATTGCAATTGAGAGGAGTTTTAGATATCATTCAAGCAGTAATTTTCAGCACCCTGGTGATACGAATCACCTGTGGTTGTTGCTGACCATAATACTTCTTGGGCTCCTCTAAGCATTCTGATGCAGTGGGTCTAGGATGGGGCCTGGGAACTTTTTATCAGCAGGGAATTATAGGAAAGATTGATGTAATCCAATATTTTTTCCCTAAGATATGCAAATTGAAATCTGCAGTAGTTGAAGTTTGCCTGAATTCTGAGTTGGTCAGTGACAGAGCTAAGCCCACCCCCTCAGTCTTCTAATGCATTGGCCATTTCTCCATTCCATTATCCTGACCTGAAGATCAATGAGCTTACAAAACATGTGCCTTCGCTACAACTTACACTGATTCCCCCATCCCACTCCATCCCCACACTAATTTGCTCTCTAGTCTAATTCTTCCCAATTAAATTCAGAAACCCTTCAAGTTCCAGGGGTGGCAAGCAGCCCAAGGAAACACAGAGCTCCTATCAGAATTTGTTCCCAAAGATAATAACTTTAGGTATCAGGGCTCTGTGGAATTTGGGCCTTTAGCATCAAAGATTTTAATGACTTGCTAACTCTAGTCATTGTCTTGCTAGGATTTCTGTTTTATGGTTTCTTAACATGTTATTTAAGCTACATGGCTTTTCTTCATGAACCTGCAGAAAACTCCTATTGAGATAATACTACGGCGAAGATCCTTGAAAGTCTGTAACTTCTTATGATGATGAAGATCATTATTTTTTTACCAGTCTCCAAATGGTTTGAAGTGGAATTAAAGTGTAAAAGACATGGTGGCTATATATCAGGTGTCAGTATGCTTACACTGTTCTTCAAATTCTGAGGTTCAATTTATTACGACTTTTTTCCTGGAATTTCTTTTATCCTTAGTACAGGAGAAGAGTTTGTACAGTGTAATCTAGACTCTTTTGTCTTGGGTCAACAAGTTTTGCTCCTCATTTTATGTCAGATTTAAGACTTCTTAAAGGAGTTTTGATTTCTTTTTCTGCAAATTCTATTTTTGGACATCATATACATTTTTCATTTGAAAATATTTATTGTCGTATATAATTCATATATGAATGTACATACACAATAAGTATATAGTAGAAGTTATAAACTTAAAAAACAATCATAACATCACACAGGGCTCCCATACCTCACTCTACCACCAATATCTTCATAATGAATTGTTGTGAAACATTTGTTAGAAGTTATGAAAGAGCATTGTCAAAATATTACTACTAACTATAGTCCATATCTTACATTTGGTGTATTTCCCCCCAACCCATCCTATAATTTTTTGGTTCATAAACTATACAGTTTATCTAAAGTGTACAATCAGTGGCATTTGGTATAATCACAGAGTTATACATTCATTACTTTAATCAATATTAGAGCTTTTTCCTTACTCCAAAAATAGAAAACAAAAAACAAAAAACAAAAAAAAACCCAGAAAACAAACCACTAAGATACTCATATGTTAGTGCTACTAATTACAAATACTGTGATGTGCTTTCACTATTTCTATTCATTTCCAAATATTTAGAAACAACTTTTTACTAATTCTGCACTGGTTAAATCTCAGCTTTGCATTCTCTAACCACATTCTATTCTCTGGTGACTTATATTCTAGCTATTGACTCCGTGAGTTTGCTCATTATATTTAGTTCATAGCAGATAAATCATACATATTTGTCCTTTTGTGCCTGGCTTGCTTCACTCAACATAATGTCCTCCAGTTTCATACATGTTGTCATAAGCTTCACAACTTCATTTATTCTTAGAGCTGAATAATATTCCATCATGTGTATATACTACAGTTTGTTTATCTGTTTGTCAGTGATGGACACCTGAGTTGTTTCCATCTTTTGGCAATTGTGAATAATGCTACTGTGTCCCTCAGTGCGCATATGTCTGTTCATGTACCTGCTCTCAGATCTTCTGGGAATATACCTAGTAGTGGTATTGCTGGATCACATGGAAGAGTTATATCTTACTTCCTTAGGAATCACCAAACAGACTTCCATAAGTGGCTGTACCATTCTACATTCCCACCAACATTGAATAAGCATTCCTATTTCTCTATATCCTCTCCAATTGTAGTTTTCTGTTTTGTTAATAGTGGCCATTCTAGTAGGTATCAAATGATATCTCATTGTAGTTTTGTTGCATTTCCCTAATATCCAGTGATGTTGAACATTTTAATTATTTTTTCATTATTTGTATTTCTTCTGTAGAAAAATGTCTAATCAGGTATTTTGCCCATTTTTTAATTGGGTCATTTCTCTTTTTATTGTAGAGTTTTAGTATCTCATCATATATCATGGATATTAGACCCTTTTCAGATGTGTGATTTCCAAATATTTTTTCCCATTGAGTAGGCTGCCTTTTTACCCTCTTCACAAAGTCCTTTGAATTGAAGGTTAATTTGGAGTAGGTCCCATTTATCAAATTTTTTCTTTTGTTTTTCATGCTTTGGATATAAGTTTTAAGAGACCCCAACCTACTATAGGTTCTTACAAATGTTTCTCTACATTATCTTCTAAGAATTTTATGTCACTGGCTTTTGTGTTAGGTCTATGATCCATTTTGAGTTGATTCTTGTATAGGGAATGAGATAGGGGTCCTCTTTCATTGTTTTAGTTATGGATATCCAGTTCTCCCAGCACCATTTGTTGAAGAGACTCTTCTGTCCCTGAAAAGTAGACCTAGTAGGCTTATCTAAAATGAGTTAACCATAGAGGTGTGAGTATATTTCTGAACTCTCAATTCGAGTCTATTGGTCAATATGTCTATCTTTATGCTAATACCATGCTGTTTTGACTACTGTAGCTTTATAATATACTTCAAGGTCAGACATACGAGTCCTCCAACTTTGCTTTTCTTTTTTAGAATATTTTTGGCTGTTCGGGACCCCTTTCCCTTCCAAATAAATTTGGTAATTAACTTTTCTATTTCTGTAAAGTAGGCTGTTAAATTTATAAGTTGAATTTGTAAGTCAGTTGGGTAGAATTGACATCTTCATTATGTTTAATCTTGTAACCCATGAACACAAAATGTCCTTTCAATTTGTTTAGTTCTGTGATTTCTTTTAGCAGTGTTTTGTAGTTTTTTGAATGCAGAACCTTTACATTCCTAGTTAAATTAATTCCTAGATATTGGAGTTTTTTTATTGCTATTGTAAATGGGATTTTTTTTCTTGATTTTTTTTCTTGATTTCTTGATTTAATCAGCTTGCTCATTAATAGTGTATAGAAACACTACTGATTTTTGCATGTTGGTCTTGTAACTTGCCACTTTGCTGAACTCATTTATTAGCTCTAATAGCTAAGGTGTAGATATTTCAGAATTTTCTAAATATAGGATCATGATATCTGTGAATAGTGACAGTTTCACTTCCTCTTTTCCAATTCGCATGCTTTTTATTTATTTTTCTTGCCTAATTGCTCTAGCTGGAACTTCTAACACAATGTTGACTAACAGTGGAGACAGTAGGCATCTTTGTCTTGTTCCTGATCTTAGAGGGAAAGCTTTCAACCTCACCCCATTGAGGACAATATTGGCTGACAGATTTTCTTACATGCCCTTTATTATGTTGAGGAACTTTCCTTCTCTACTTATCTTCTGGAACTTCTGGAAAGATTGAAGATTAGAGAGGAATAAGTTCCACTTCTTTCCCAGAAAAATAGCTAGTGAACAGGCAGAAACTGGAAAACTGTTTTAGGTCTTAGGACACCAGGGAATGGCTAGATATCACCCAGAAGAGAGAGGGGAAAAGGAAAGGATTCTTGGCTGGCTGGAAAAATCCTGTGAGTAAAGCTGCACTAGTTGCTTTTCTCAGGTCCCTGGCAGGTATCTGGACTGAGGGGGTTGTAGGGGCCCTTATCCTCAAGAAAGGGGAGAGGGAGGGACATGCCTATGGCAAATTCATATTTGGGCCTGCAAACTTGGTCTGTGCTTTGAAGGGGTCTCATACTTCCAGGCCAGGTGGGGGGCCTTGACATGGTTTGCCCTGAGAACTGGTGGGAGCTAAAGATAATTTGCTTTCTCAAACACCCTCCTTACTGCCCTGGCTTGATTGCGGAGGCTGCAGAGGGAAGAAGGGTGTGCCTGGCCAAGGGAGAAAAACAGCTTCTAAGAAAGTTTTTTGAGAGGCTTGGCCCACCCTGAGGACATTGCTTCTGTAGCACCCACCCTTGGAGGAACACTGAATGCATTCTTCCCTAGCATCTGGGGCCTGAACTGAGAGGTTTGCTGAAGCCCATCACCTGCTGGCAGACAAGGAAAGTGCACACAAAGAAGGGAAATATAGTAAGAAATAAAAGAGGCAATCTGGTGCCTTTACTGCCCCGCCTCTCCAAGGCCCCTTGGAAAATGAACCCCATTACTGGATTCTTAGCCCTGGTTTGCACAGTTAAACAGGGCCAATCCTAAATATCTAGAACAAGTTGAAACAAGAATCAAAGAACAGTGATAGTACACAGCGACTTAACAGTAAATCCCTAAGCAAGAAAGAGAAACTGGTCATCAGAGTAAATTCAGTATCACAATCAGAAGTCTATATATATCAGCATAAAATGACAAGCCATACTAAGAGAAAGGAAGACATGATTCTGGCAAAGAAACAAATCAAAGCTCCAGATGAGACAAAGGACTTAAAACAACTAATCAATGATATTCATACAAATCTCCTAAATCAAATCATGAGTTGAAGCACAAAATGGCTAAAGAAATAAAAGACATTAAGAAGACAGTGGGCAAGCACAAAGAAAAATTTGAAACCTTGAATGGAAAAATAACAGAGCTCATGGGAATGAAAGAAATAATAAGTGAGGTAAACAATACAATAGAGACATACAATAGCAGATTTGAAATCATGGAAGAAAGAATCAGTAATATAGAGGACAGAACAGCTGAAATTGAAAAGAGAGAACAGAGGGAGAAAAGAATTGAAAAAAATTAGCAGGGCCTCAGGGAGTTGAATGATAGCACACATTGCACCAACATACATGTTATGGGAGTTCCAGAAGGAAAAGAGAATGGAAAAGGGGCAGAAAGATTATTTGAGGAAATAATGGTTGAGAATTTCCTAACTCTCATGAAAGACATGTATATGTGTCCAGAAAGCACAGCACACTCTAATTAAAATAAATCCAAATAGGCATCCCCAAGACACACAATATTTAGAATGTCAAATGCCAAAGATAAAAAGAAAATTCTGAAAGCAGCAAGGGAGAAATGAAATATCACATGCAAGGGATGTTCAGTAAGATTTAATATGGATTTCCCTTCAGAAACCATTGAGTCAAGAAGGCAGTAGTATGATATAATTAAGGTACTGAAAGAGAAAAACTGCCAGCCAAGAATTCTTTATCTGGCAAAACTGTCCTTCAAATACAGCAGTGATTTTAAAATATTCACAGAAAAACAGAAATGAAAAGAGTCCGTAAATAAGTATCCATATCTGCAGGAAATACTAAAGGGAGTTCTGCAAATACTAAAGGGAGTTCTTATCTTTAAAAAGATAAGAAAAGAGAGAGAGGCTTGGAGGAGAGTGTAGAAAGGGTGACCAAAAGGATAAAAAGACTTACAAAAATAAGATACGACATATGAAAGCCAAAGGATAAAATGGTTGAAGTATGTAATGCATTTAGAATAATGATATTGAATGTTAATGGATTAAACTACCCAATTAAAGGCAGAGGCTGACAGAATGGATACAAAAATATGAACCATCCATATGCTGTCTTCAGGAGACTCACCTTAGACCCAAGGATGCAAATAGACTGAAAGTGAAAGGTTGGAAAAAGACATTTTATGCAAACAGTAACTAAAAGAGAGCAGGGGTTGCTATACTGGTGTTGGACAAAATAGACTTTAAATGCAAAAACTGATAAGAGATGAAGAAGGCCATTATATATTAGAGGAACAATCCACCAGGAAGGAGTAAGTCATAAATATCTATGCACCTAATCAGAGTGCTGAAAATACATGAGACAAACTCTGGCATAACTAAAAGGAAAAATAGATGTCTCTACAATAATAGTTGAGTTGGAAACTTCAACATGGCACTCACATCAATCGATTGAACAACTAGACAGAAGATTAACAAGGAAACAGAACTTGAACAATATGATAAATGAGCTGGACCGGATAGACATATACAGAACATTGTATCCCAAATCAGCAGGTTATACATTCTTCTCAAGTGTCCATGGATCTTTCTCCAGGAGAGACCACATGTTGGGCCACAAAACTGTTCTCAATGAATTTAGGAAGATTGAAATTATACAAAGCACCATCTCTGATCATAATGGAATGAAGATGGAAATCAGTAATAGGCAGGAAAGGGGAAAATTCATAAATATGTGGAGGTTAAACAACACACTATTAAATAATCTGTGGGTCAAAGAAGAAATTGCAAGAGAAATTAGTATATCTCAAAATGAATGAAAACAATAACACAACCTATCAAAACTTATGGGATACAGTGAAGGCAGTGCTGAGAGGGAAGTGTATAGCCTTAAATGCCTATATTTAAAAAGACAGCTAAAATCAAACGCCTAACTGAACACCTGGAGGAACTAGAAACAGAACAGCAAACCAATCCCAAAGCAAACAGAAAGAAAGAAATAACAAAGATTAGAGGAGAAATAAATGAAATTGAGAAAAAAAAAATAGAGAAAAGCTGGTTCTTGGAGAAGATCAATAAAATCGATAAACCCTTATCTAGACTAACAAAGAAAAAAAGAGAGAAGATGCAAATAAATAAAATCAGGTATGAAAGGGGTGAAATTGCAACTGACCCCACAGAAATAAAAAGGTTCATAAGAGTATATTTATGAGAAACTGTATGCCAACAAATTAGACAACCTAGATGAAACGGACAAATTCCTAGAAATGTGCAAACAGCCTACATTGACTCTGCAAGAAATACTGGAACTCAGCAAACCAATCACAAGAGATTGAATCAGTCATGAAAAATCTGCCAACAAAGATAATTCCAGGACCAGATGGCTTCACAGGTAAATTCTACCAAACATTTTGAGAAGATTTAATACTAATCCTGTTTAAACTCTTCCAAAAAATTGAAAAGGAGGGAAAATTACCCAACACATTTTATGAAGCCAACATCATCCTAATACCAAAGCCAGATAAAGTTACTGGAAGAAAAGAAAATTACAGACCAATCTCTCTAATGAACATATGCAAAAATTCTCAACAAAATATCTGCAAATTGAATCCAACAGCATATTAAAAGAATTATATACCATGATCAGGTGGGATTTATTCCTTATATGCAAGGGTGATTCAACATAAGAAAATCAATTTAGGTAATATACTACATTAACAAATAGAAGGAAAAAACCACATGATCATCCTGATTGACAGAGCAAAGACATTTAACAAAACCCAGGGCCCTTTCTTGATAAAAACAAAAACAAAAACAAAAAAACTTCAAAAGATATAATACTTTTTAAACTCAGTTTTCCACCCATTTTCCATATAGCCCTTGTAATTACAAGCATCTATTACCTGCCTTTTGGCCATTTATATCATGGGGCAGAGAATATTCTGATTGTTTGCAATGGATCTGCTTCTGAGTCCACTACTTCCACATAAGAATATGGGTGAGTATTTGGGGGGAAAATGTAGGAGGCGAAAGATTCCTTTCAAGTATATTTGATGTTTGGTGTTAGAGGACAAACACCAAAATGTGTCTAAGAGTTCTGATGTTTATCCAGAGGATTGTCAAAGTCAGGAAAGACAGGTCTGCCAGAACTCAGATAAGGAGCCA